>SJYX01006971.1:0-70934 GCA_006410675.1 Oreotragus oreotragus
GGACACGACTGAAGTGACTTAGCAACAGCAGCAATGCGGCCAGATGCCATGATCTTAGTTTTTTTTTTAATAGTTAGTCTTAAGCCGGCTGTTTCACTCTTCTCCTTCACCCTCATTAAGAGATTCTTTAGTTCCTCTTCGCTTTCTATTGTTAGAGTGGATTGTATTTATTACCGACAAGAATCTATTTTTGCTTAGAGAGGGGTATACCTCTTTATCCAGACAGCTTTATAAATGGAAAGAAAAAAATACCTTTTTGTTAAAACATAAAAATGGGCCTGTTGTTGAAATCACATAGAGCTTGCCACTCAACATAGAAAGAGGCTGCACTTTTTTGTATCCCTGCATCAAGTCTGTGTCCCTTTTCCACACAGAATTCCTGAAAGTTCTCTGGGTTTAGGCCACAGCCCTTCCCTTCCACCTTCTAGCTCAGGGATGTTCAAGCTGCAGTTCAGTGTACTGTCACAAGGTGGCACCATCTACCGCCACAGTCACATTTCTCTATAAAGACTTTCATTCAAAGAGGGAAAAATCACATCCTCTTCTTCAAATGGACGGAGGAGCCTGGTAAGCTACAGTCCATGGGGTCGCAGAGTCGGACACGACTTCATGACTTCACTTTCCCTTTCACTTCTTCAAAAGCCAGCCTATATACCTATGTACACGATGTCTAATTTTGTCTAAAAACTTGTTAGAGGTAAGAGAAGAGTGTAAAAGAAAATACTCAGCATTTGCATATGAAGACAAAACACCAGGTCGCGATAGCTTGTTGGCAGTGGCTAGCTGTTGAAGGGTTTGGTAAGACTGGTGGGAGGTGCAAGTGAGAAGGGGACCCAGAGCAGGGTTTTGGCGGCTTTGTCCAATGTCATGGGCAGGGAATGACATACAGGGACTGGGAGAAGGTCTGGGAAGACTCTACGAGGTGGGTGGTGATGGAAGGTGAACACCCTGCTGTCTGGGAGTGACCCCCATCTTGAAGTGTGGACACTTCAACCTACACTTCTGAAGGAAGGAGATACCTCAGTGACTTCGATGTTTTTTGGGGGAGAAAACAGCTGGTGGGACTGCTTTACCAATATATATATAAACTTTACAAATATAATTAGTCCCTTAGTAAATAAAACATTCCAAGATCATCTTCTGCTTAGCACGTGTGCTCATTTTCTTTGTAAAAGAAAAGTGGAGATGGGAGCCACCTCGTGGTCAGAGACATGATTGCAGTTCTGTCACTCACGGGGCTTGGCAAAGGAGAGTGAGGAGGAGGTTGGGGATGTAGGTTAATGGTTTTACCCAGGGCTTTCCAGAATTTTTCACTTACTGGGAGCAGTTTCTCTGTATCTTCCATTTTCTGGCATATCTAATCTGAGATCGGAATCAATCTCTAGTCAGACCTGAAGAGAAAGCTAGATTAGTTAAACTGGCATTTATAAGCTATGCTGCTGCTGCTGCTGCTGTGAAGTCACTTCAGTCGTGTCTGACTCTGTGTGACCCCATAGACGGCAGCCCACCAGGCTCCCCCATCCCTGGGATTCTCCAGGCAAGAACACTGGAGTGGGTTGCCATTTCCTTCTCCAATGCATGAAAGAGAAAAGTGAAAGTGAAGTCGCTCAGTCTGTCCGACTGTTAGCGACCCCATGGACTGCAGTCCACCAGGCTCCTCCGTCCATTGGATTTTCCAGGCAAGGGTACTGGGGTGGGGTGCCATTGCCTTCCCCGATTTATAAGCTATATTGACATTCAATTGTTAAGTGGCCTCTGACTCTTTGCTGCCCCATGAGCTGCAGCAGGCCAGGATTCTCTGTCCCTCGCTCTCTCCATGAGTTTATTCATACTCATGTCCACTGAGTTAGTGATGGTATCTAAATATCTCAGTCTCTGCTATGCCCTTCTACTTTAGTCCTCAGTCTTTCCCAGCATAAGTGTTATTTCCAGTGAGTCAGGTCTTAAAATCAAATGGCCACAGTCCTGGAGCTCAGCTTCAGCATCAGTCCTTCCAATGAATATTCAGGGTTGATTTCCTTTAGGATGCATTTTTTTTATCTCTTTGCTGTCCAAGGAACTCTCAAAAGTCTTCTCTAGCACCACAGTTAAAGAGCATCAATTTTTTTTTGTCACTCAGCCTTCTTTATTGTCCAACTCCCACATCTGTACACAACTACTGAAAACATCATCATTTTGACTATAGAACTTTGCCAGCAAAATGATGTCTCTGCTTTTTTAAAGCACTGTCTAGGTTTGTCATAGCTTTTCTTCCAAGGAGCAAGCATCTTTTAATTTCCTGGCTGCAGTCACCATATGCAGTGATTTGGGAGCTGAAGAAAATAAAACCTGTTACTTTTTTCATTTTTTCCCCAGCTATTTGCCATGAAGTGATGGGACGGAATGTCATGATCTTCGTTTTTTTGAATGTTGAGTTTTTTCACTCTTCTTTTTCAACCTCATGTAAAGGCTCTTTAGTTCCTCTTTGCTTTCTCCCGTAAGAGTGGTATCATCTGCATATCTGAGGTTATTGATATTTCTCCCAGCAATCTTGATTCCAGCTTGTGATTCATCCAGCCTGGCATTTTGCATGATGTACTCTGCATTTAAGCTAAATAAGCAGGGTGACAAAATACAGCCTTGACATACTCCTTTACCAATTGTGAACCAGTCCATTGTTCAAACTCCAGTACTTTGGCCACCTCATGAGAAGAGTTGACTCATTGGAAAAGACTCTGATGCTGGGAGGGATTGGGGGCAGCAGGAGAAGGGGACGACCGAGGATGAGAATGCTGGATGGCATCACGGACTCGATGGACGTGAGTCTGAGTGAACTCCGGGAGATGGTGATGGACAGGGAGGCCTGGTGTGCTGCGATTCATGGGGTCGCAAGGAGTCGGACACAACTGAGCAACTGAAGTGACTGACTGAACTGATCGTTCCCTATCCTGTTCTAACTGTTGCTTCTTGTCATGCATTCAGGTTTTTCAGGAGACGGTTATCCTGGTCTGTATTCCTGTCACTTCAAAATTTTCCACAGTTTCTTGGGATGCTCACAGTCAAAGACTTTAACTTAGTCAGCGAAGCCTAAATAGATTTTTTTTTCCAATTCCCTTGCTTTCTCTATGATCCAATGACTGTTGGCAATTTGATCTCTGGTTTCTCTGTCTTTACTAAATCCAGGTTGTAAATCTGGACATTTTCTGCCCATGTACTGCTAAAGCCTAACTTGAAGGATTTTGAGCACACTACCTTGCTAGTGTGTGAATGAGTGCAATTGTATAGTATAGTTCGATTGTATACCTGCTTAAGGTGAGGTGTGTACCTTCATTCCAGTCCTGCCATTTATCTGGTGATATAGTCTTGGTGCTATGAGCTTGAGCTTTATTATCTATCAAATGGGGTTCAGGATACTTTTGTCACACAGCTTTCCCAAGGATAAATTGAGAAAACATGCCCAAAGTATATGACATATAATGGGACTTTAAGAGCTCCTTGGTCTGGCTGAGACAGCTAAGGCAGCATTGCAGACAGATGTTTTTTGTTGTTGATGTTGTTTCCCCTAATGAGAAGATAAATATCTTTATGCAGGAAGCAAATATTTCTCTGATATACCTTGACTTCAACGTTTTAAAGATGGAAGGATCTCTAGTCTTGGGAGACTCAAAGCTCCTAAAACATGCTCCACATCATACCTGTGTGCTGGTACTAATCCAGTTTCCCACACTGGGAAGAGCAACCTCACTTTGACTCACTTGGAGAGCTCAGTAAGAGATGCCTCCAGGGTACTGAGTTGTGGTGTTTGCCTAATTGCTGCTCCTGGATTGCTCCGTATGTTAATATGTCTATAGGAAAATTTGGGACAATAGTCCCAAGTGGGAAAATAGTCATAAGTGGATGGGTCCTCAGATTAAGTCACGGCAGCCTTTTAGCCATGTGCTGCCTCCCTGAGAGGCACAAGTCCAAGATTACTAGCATTTTCCAATACTTAATTGTCCATTGCTACTAATAATTTAAAATATCTATTAGAAGCCATCCTGTGCAGTGAAAGTGTTTCATTAATTCTTTTGTGAAAGAAAAAGAAGATAAAGATGGAATTGAACATATAGGAAAATTCACGGGTTAAACCTAACAGGAGATGGCTCCTTTATATTAATTTTTAAACCTGTTCAAACTTCATGGCATTGAGGATTTTTAGAAATATTTATTTATCTATTTGGCTCTGCTGGGTCATAGCTGGGGCATGTGAACTCTTAGTTGTGGTACGCAAAGTCTTAGCGATGGCACATGGGATTCATTTCTCATACCAGGGATCAAATCCGGGCCCTGAGCATTGAGTCTTAGTCACTGGGCCATCTGAGAAGTTCTGGAATTGAAGATTAAAAAAAATAAACCTTCTCAGGGCTTCTAATACCTATGCAGACACAGGGGGCTCTCACTCCTTTCCTCTCTTTCCCTCTGTGCCTTCAAAATCTAACTTCCCCAGAGAGTTTTCTACATGCTCCATTAACGTCAGAAAGCTTTCAGCATTCCCGGTAAACATTCCTCATCCTCACCAACCCCTTATCTCACTGCACTGTCAGTTATACCCCATGATTTCAGAGAACTTGCTCTCACCAAGGTCACAAGCCACCCATTTGTCCATAGGTCCAGATATTTTGTAGAAATATTTTCATATTATTACTTTAAAATTTTATTTTTTATTCAAGGATAATTGCTTTACAGAATTTTGCTGTTTTCTGTCAAACCTCAACATGAATCAGCCAGAGGTATACATATATTCCCTCCCTTTTGAACCTCCCTACCATCATCCTCCCCATCCCACCCCTCCAGAGCCCCTGTTTCAGTTTCCTGAACCATACAGCAAATTCCCGTTGGCTATCAATTTTACATATGGTAGCGTAAGTTTCCTTGTTACTCTTTCCATATATCTCACCTTCTCCTCCCCTCTCCCCATGTCCCTAAGATTATTCTCTATGTCTGTTTCTCCACTGCTGCCCTGTAAATAAATTCTTCAGTACCATTTTTCTAGATTCCTTACATATGCATTAGAATATGGTATTTATCTTTCTCTTTTTGACTCACTTCACTCTGTATAATAGGTTCTAGGTTCATCCACCTCATTAGAACTGACTCAAATGTGTTTCTGAGGTTATTGATATTTCTCCTGGCAGTCTTGATTCCAGCTTGTGTTTCTTCCAGTCCAGCGTTTCTCATGATGTACTCTGCATATAAGTTAAATAAGCAGGGTACTCCAGCTCCCAGTCATTGCCCCTTCCAGGAGACCAGCATTCCTGTCCAGGGTATGTATGTTTGGAGCTTGGACTGTCTGATTCTCATTCCATTTAGGCTGCTACAGATCAGCCATTTCACTCTCAGCCTTAAATCTTTCTCCTCTGACTCAGACAATTGCCCCACTGTGCTTCAGTTCCCCCACCTGCCAAGGGCAGGTCCAGTCCTACTACCACTCTTGTTTTTTCCCCTAGTTCCTTCATTCTACTGAGTTTTGCATGTTTCTATATATTCTTTTCCACTGGTTAGGTACCCCTGTCTGCTCTCAGCTGGCGTTCTGCATGCACTTCTGTGTCTGAAGGTGTATTCCTGACGGAGAGAGATGTACTCCACATCCACCTATTCCTCTGCCATCTTGTTCTCTCTGTCCATAATATTACTTTTAATGACCACCGGACATAAGCATGTTTGAGCAGACTGCTCTTGTCACTTAACAGCTAATCTTTGACAGTTTCCCAGACTCTAGAAGCAAAAGGCAAAGGAGAAAAGGAAAGAACTCTGAATGCAGATTTCCAAAGAATAGCAAGGAGAGATAAGAAAGCCTTCCTAAGTGATCAGTGTGAAGAAATAGAGGAAAACAATAGAATGGGAAAGATTACAGGTCTCTTCAATAAAAATTAGAGATACCAAAGGAACGTTTCTTGCAAAGATGGGCACAATAAAGGACAGAAACAGCCTGGACCTAACAGAAGCAGAAGATATTAAGAAGAGGTGGCAAGAATACACAGAAGAACTCTACAAAAAAGATCTTCATGACCCAGATAACCATGATGGTGTGATCACTAATCTAGAGCCAGACATCTTGGAATGTGAAGTCAAGTGGGCCTTAGAAAGCATCACTATGAACAAAGCTTGTGGAGGTGATGGAATTCCAGCTGAGTTATTTCAAATCCTAAAAGATGATGCTGTGAAAGTGCTGCACTAAATATGCCAGCAAATTTTGAAAACAGCAGTGGCTACAGGACTGGAAAAGGTCAGTTTTCATTCCAATGCCTAAGAAAGGCAATGACATGGAATGTTTAAACTACCACACAATTGCACTCATTTCACACACTACCAAAGTAAAGCTGAGAATTCTCCATGCTAGGTTTTAACACTAGATGAACTGAGAAATTCCAGATGTTCAAGCTGGATCTAGAAAAGGCAGAGGAATCAGAGGTCAAATTGCCAACAATCACTGGATCATAGAAAAAGCAAGAGAATTACAGAAAAACATCTACTTCTGCTTCATTTACTACACTAAAGCCTTTGACTGTGTGGATCACAACAAACTGGAAAATTCTTCAAGAGTTGGGAATACCATAGCACCTTAACTGCCTCTTGAGAAATCTGTATAGAGGTCAAGAAGAAACAGAACCGTACATGGAACAACATACTGGTTCCAAGTTGGGAAAGGAGTACCTCAAGGCTGTATATTGTCACCTTTCTTATTTAACTCATATGCAGAGTACATGATGGGAAATGCCCAACTGGATGAACTAACTGACAGACTCTGGAGCATGAGGTACTTAAAGTTGGCCATTAGTGTGTCTACTCTCATTTTTATTATTCAGTTCAGTTGCTCAGTCGTGTCTGACTCTCTGCAATTCCATGAGTCGCAGCACACCAGGCCTCCCTGTTCATCACCAACTCCTGGAGTTCATTCAGACTCATGTCCATCGACTCGGTGATGCCATCCAGCCATTTCATCCTCTGTCGTCCCCTTCTCCTCCTGCCCCCAATCCCTCCCAGCATCAGTCTTTTCCAATGAGTCAACTCTTCTCATGAGGTAGCCAAAGTATTGGAGGTTCAGCTTTAGCATCATTCCTTCCAATGAACACCCAGGACTGATCTCCTTCAGAATGGACTGGTTGGATCTCCGTGCAGTCCAAGGGACTCTCAAGAGTCTTCTCCAACACCACAGTTCAAAAGCATCAATTCTTCGGTGCTCAGCTTTCTTCACAGTCCAACTCTCACATCCATACATGACCACTGGAAAAACCATTGTCTTGACTTTATGAAGCTATAAATAGGCTATTACTTCATTGTTATTCTTATATATAAACAGTTATGTTTATATAGTAAAACAGCTCAAAAATAAATATTATAGATACTGAACTGTTAAGAACCCTTCTCCATAAGTAATAGGCTTTTATGGGTTTTTAATGATGTTTTCCTAAATGCATTTTTTCAATTTTTCTACAATGCCTGCGTCTTAGATTTGGAAATGAAAATCACCCTAATGAATAAATATACATCCTCAGTCCTTTCCATAGAAAAGTGACTCAGAATCAGAATAGGGACACCTCTAACCTAAGGGACTTAGGTAATAGGGTGGACCCAGGAGTCATTTATGAATCCACCATATGACCATCCCAATTGAGCAGCTTCAGGGAAATCACATGGGTAACAGAACGGAATCTGTTTCTAAACAAATGCTCCATTCAACAGTTAGGAAGTGTCTCCATTTTCCAGGATTTTAACTAAGGTCTTGAGTTGAAAGTAGTTTCACAACATGCATCTCTCTGTCCTTTCCAAATAAGCTCTTGAAATGAAGGTAATCTCGTGGGTTTAACCACCCAGTTAGCCAAGCAGCTAACACCATGGAGAAAGTAAAGACTGAGAGTCTCCATGAAATTGCCCAGCCCCACAGCATCCAGAGGGGAAAATGTTCAAAGGGCAGGTTTCAGAGGAAATTATAGTCCCAGGATCATTCAGACAAAGTCCCCAGCAACAGTCCACACAGGTAAATTAAAACACCTTTGAAGTGTCTTCCTTGGGCAACTAAAAGTAATCAAAGGAAAATAAACACATGCCCAACACTTGTAATACAAAATTAGATCACATTCATGATATGAGACATCCATAAAGTCACCAAAAAGTTTGGGTGTTAGTCTGGACACAGGAAAACTCTCTATATATATCACTGCCTTTTTTGACCAGGTTGTGGCTGCATCAGATTTTAGCTCTGCAGAAATGGAAAGTGCAAAAAAGCAATACATAAAAGATAGTGTAGGTGAATGCTAAATTTGGGGTTAGCTTGTCATGGCAGTACTGTGTTGTAATACACCTCACTGAGCTGATGAAAGGCATTGAGACAACAAAGGACGAGAAAAGCCTGAGTGATCTCAGAGACGATGCAGAGATGGAACAAACCAGAGTGTGGGGAGAGCTAACAGGTGGACAGAGTGTTCTGGTTAGGAATGTGACTCCAGGAGACAAGTAGGACCTCACTGGCAGATGAAGTCCATGGGACCTGGGGTCAGAGAAACTAAAGAGGGTTTATGGTCTCCAGAAAGTGTGGGGGAATCCCTTAGTCATGAATCCTTCCCCTTTATGTCTGCTTCCTACTTTAAAGGAGGCTCTGGGACCTGAGTATCAGCTCAACTTCCCTGCTCTCAGTGGACCTGGTCCTTCTCTGCCCTGTAGACCAGTGACAGAAGCATGGGGCACTTTACTCCTTATCAACGTTGTACACCATATCAGTGTATAAAGGGGCTGTGCAGTGTCCCATGGAAGCAGCTATGGTCCTTCCCCAATCAGTCCTGCACCGGATGGCCTCAGATCCCTGGAGTGCCCCATCAGTTACCTCTGAGCCTCCATTCTTCACTCCTGTCAGGGTGGACTCCAAATGAAAAGATACTCTCCATCGTATGTCATCAAGGAAGTGAAAATTAAAACAATGAGATACCACTACACATCTATTAGAATGACTAAACACCAGAACCCTGACAACACCAAATACTCACAAGGATGTGGAGGAACAGGGACTCATTCATCGCTGGTGGGACTGCAAAGATGGTATAACCACTTTAGAAGACAGTTTGGTGGTTTCTTAAAAAATGAAACCTCCTCTTACCGTATGATCCAGCAATCTTGCTCCTTGGTATGTACTCATGGGAGTTGAAAGCTTACTTTCACACAAAAAACCTGCACATACTGCAGCTTTATTCATAATGGCCAAAACCTGGAAGCAACTAAGATGACCTTTACTAGGTGAATGGATAAATAAACTGTGGCACATCCAGACAATTGAATGTTATTTGTAACTAAAAAGGAATGAGCTATCAAGCCATAAAAACATGGAGGAACCTTAAATGCATACCTCTAAGTGAAAGAAGCCAATATGAAAAGGTCACATACTGTGTGATTTTAACTATATGACATCTTAGAAACAGTAAATCTATGGAGACAATAAAAAGATTACTGGTTGCCAGGGGCTAGAATTTGGAGAGGGAATAACTGGTGGAGCAATTGAGGGGGGCAGTGCTTACCTGGTGGCTCAGGTGATAAAGAATCTGACTGAGTTCCAGGTTCTATCCTTGGGTTGGGAAGATCCCCTGGAGAAAGAAATGACTACCCACTCCAGTATTCTTGCCGGGAGAATTTCATGGACAGAGGAGTCTGGCAGGCTACAGTCCATGGGTATGCAAAGAGTTGAAAACTACTGAGTGACTAACACTTTCACTTTTCATGATACTACAATAGTGGAGACATGTCATTACACATTTCTTCAAGTCCATAAAATATATAAGAATGAACCCTGATGTAAACTATGGGCTTTGTGGGATAATGATGTGTTAAATATAGGTTCATCGATATAACAAATGTACCACTCTGGTGACTGATGTTGATAATGAGGCTACAAATGTGTAGGGGCACTGGGTATATGAGAATTCTCTGTACTTCTCAGTTAGTTTTTGCTATGTACTTGAAACCACTCTAAGAAATAAACTCTATTGAAAACAATAAATTTTAAAAATATAATACTTTTTCGCTGGTTCCATGCATTGAAAAGATCAAGAAACAGTGACCAACCTAGTCTCAGTGTGTACCTCTGCTACCAAGACTTAATCCTCTAATATCATTTCCCACTCAAAGGAACCAGACTTTTCTGAAATGTCTGAAACCAGGTCCAGGGTAAGGAACGTATCAGATATCAATTTGGACCAAACTATCATTTCAGAAACATGTCAAAAAGACTCAGAAGCCAAGCCAAAGGAACTCCCACTGGCCAAACATTGAATGTTTTCAGGAGCAGAAAGATTAATGACTTCAATGTATTAAAACATCAAATATAAGCATATATGAGTTCATGATGGCATGCTAACAAAAAACAAAACTAAACTAACTCAGTGCTCAGCTTTGGAGAATCCTAGGGAAACAAACTATTCTTTTAAATAGTAGAAATACTTCAAAAGACTTAAACATTCATTCATTCTTTTTTGTGTGTACTATACCTCAGCATCACCTAAAAGTTGCTGAGGTTACATTTATTTGATAGAAATCTAGGTAATGAATGCAGAAGAAACTAGAATTAGAACATCAATAGGTTAGATAGGGTCATTGACTCAATGGACACAAGTTTGACCAAACTCCAGGAGATAGTGGAGGACAGAAAAGCCTGGTGTACTGTAGTTCATGGAGTTGCAAAGATTCAGACAGGACTTAGTGACTGAACAACAATTTTTCAACCTTTACTGAAATGCAGAATTAGGCAACGAACTTCAGAGACTGCATAAAATATGAGGTGAAAAGCACATGGGAAATTTTATAATGGATCAATCAGGTTGACAGTACTCCAATTCAGTGATCAGTTTTAATGTCACAAGAGGAGAGATGACAAGACACAATGAATCTCATGGTGGAATACTATAGGAAGAAACAATAGCACATCTAAGGAACTTTTGCCAAAAAGCCTACTCTTAATAAGCCTCTAAGCCTAATGATCAACTTAAAGACAACAGAGGTCAGAGGAACAAAATAAGCAATACCATAAATATATAATCAGCAAAATCCAAAATCCACACTCTATAGGACAAAGCATCCAGTTTATTCAGCACATAAATTAGAAGGTTGAAAAAATGGGGATAGACCTTCTTTAGATTAAAAGACCTAATACTTCAGAGAGAGAGTTAAAGAGAAATTAAAACAGAAATTAAAATTAAAACCACAACAAGATACCACTAAGTGTCCTCCAGGCAACAAAACTGAAAAAGATGAAAAATACCATGTGTCAACAAGGATTTGCAAAAAGTAGAATTCTTTCACACTTAACTAGGGGTATAGATCTGAACAGCTCTGAAAAACTGCTTGAGTTCTACTGAACTCAAAATATTCATATTCTATGACTTTAAAATGCCACTCTTTGATATATGTTCAGAAGTAAAAATATTAATCAATGCTCATAAAAAGATGTGCAAATTAACATTCATAATACTATTATTTATAATAATTAAAAATATGTAAATCCCCTAGATGCATATATTGTAAAATATCCACATGATATAATACTATACAGTAATGAGAATGAATGATCTAGAACTGTAGACAATAATGTAAATCACACACATGTACATTATGTTGATTAAAAGGAGCCATACTCAAGAGTATATGGTGTAGGTTTCCAGGAAATTTTCCTCTGGCCTCACCTATCAGACCATCCCTGCCTCCTAACCAGTAAAACCCAGAGCACAGAGCAATGTGATTCCCATCTAAAAAGCACCTTGAGTTCATAAAAGGGGAAATAATTTATCTTGGATGTCCAAGTAATTATTTTAACATTCAAACTATCTAATGCATAGGAACTACAGTGATTATTCCCTTTTCACTTGCTGTTATAATTATTGCCCTTGACAGAAGATATATTTCTCTAAATACATAGAGAGGGTCAAAAAGCACATGAAAAGATGTTCAACATTGTTAATTATTAGAGAAATGTAAATCAAAACTACAATGAGGTATCATCTCATTCTGGTCAGAATGGCCATCATCAAAAAGTCTACAAACAATAAATGCTGCAAAGAGTATGGAGAAAAGGGAATCCTCCTACACTGTTGGTGGAAATGTAAATTGGGACAGCCAATTTGGAGGTTCCTTAAGAAACTAAAAAAAAAAAAAAAAAACTACTATATGATCTTGCTATCTCACTCCTGGGCATATATCCAGAGAAAACCATAAGTCAAAAAGATACATTCACCCCAGTGTTCATTGTAGCACTATTTACAATAACCAAGTCATGGAAGAAACCTAAATGTCCAGAGACAAATGTATAGATAAAGAGGATATGGTACATATTACAATGGGATACTACTCAGCCTTAAAAAAGAATGAAATAATGCCATTTGCAGCAACATGGATGAACCTAGAGATTATCAAACTAAGTGAAGTAAGTCAGACAGGGAAAGACAAATGCCATATGATATCACTTATATGTGGAATCTAAAATTTGATACAAATGAACTTAACAGAAACAGACTCACAAACATAGAAAACAAAGATAAATTAAGAGTTTGTGATTAGCAGATACAAACTACTGTATATAAAACAGATAAACAATACGATCCTACTATATAGCACAGGGAACCATATTCAATATTTTATAATAAACCATAATGGAAAAGAATATGAAAAAGAATATACATATATGTGTGTATATATGTATATAAAATCACTGCTTTACCTCAGAAACTAACACATTGTAAATAAATTATATTTCAATAAAAATATACATAAATAATGATGGTTCCTATAAAATATTCTCTCCTTGACCAAACTCTAGTCAGATTCCTCTGAGCTCTCTTCTGAACCAGGCCTGAACCTGGACAATAGTTGCAAACAAAAAACTGACATAGTTTCTAACTAAAGGCTGCATTCCTAAAATGACCTTAAATTCCCTTAAAGTGATTGCCTAAGGACACTCAAGTCTTTCAGAACAATTTACTGTTTGTTCCAGCCAATGCCTGAGGAGAGGACCTTGTCTCCCAGCCTTTGTGGGAGGGTAGAAATCTAACTTGAATTAAGTATGCGTTAGAAACCCAGATGGGTTTCACATGAACACCTCTCTTCCTGCTTTTTTGTAAATTTTTGGTTCCATGGCTATACTGGCCCCTATTCACCCCTCTCCCTTTTCCCTCATATTCCCTTTGAAAAGCCTAGTCACCTCTGTACAAATTGAAGTTGGAGTCAGCTCACACTGGACTCTTTTCCCTATCATAATAATATATTACTGACTAAAATACGTCCTTACCACTTTAACTAGGGTCTGGCTTTGTTTATCTTTGTCATGCTTTTTTTCATATAATCATTACCTTTTTGTTAAATAAATACCATCTGGTACATAGCAAAATGCCTAATGAAGCATAGTTTCTACCCAAAGAGATATGGATGGCTCTAACCTAACAGCATCCATTGTGGGCTGACATGGTTCAACAAATATTTTTCTTCTCCCTAAGAGTATTAGCTAAGAGAATGGGCTTTGGAGACAGGCTAGGTCCAAACTGCTATTCTGCCACTTACAAACTGTGTGAGTTTCAATACTTTTACTTCACCTTATAGTCACTCAGTTGTCTCATGTATAAAAACTGGGATTGTGCAGTATTTACTGTAGAAGACAAAAAGTTTCTAAACAATATTGCTTTGTGTTTTGGTCTTTACAAGCATAAATGGTCCCTAATACCAATATTCAAAAAAATTCTACTGGGCTTCCCAGATGGCTCAGCAGTAAAGAATCTGCCTGCCAGTGCAGGAGATGCAGGTTCAATCCCAGGTTCAGGAAGATCCCCTGGAGAAGGAAATGGCAACCCACTCCAGGATTCTTGCCTGTGAAATCCCATGGACAGAGGAGCCTGGCAGGCTACAGTCTGTGGGATCACAAAGAGTTGGACATGACTTACCAGCTAAACAACAAGAACAACAACAAAAATTCTACTGCAGAGATATTGGGATACCTGACTTTCTGTGATCTTAGTAGACTGAAAGAACCACTCAGTACTTCAGTTATTTTCCTCATTCTATAAAATGGGTAAAACAATCATCCCTATATCAAAGGTTGCTGCTTTGAGAACGGAATTAATATATAAAAATCCTTAAAACAATGCTAGGCAATAACAGCTCAAAAAGTGCAGCTGCTTTAAAAAATACTCACAATACAGATCTGTTTATAGTTTCATCATTTACATGTATATTTCATAAAGTTTAATAGACTTACAACTGAATTCTATCCATCAAAAGAGATTTTGCATATCATTAATTTTCACTGTCACCAATGTTGGATACCTAATTATCATAAGAATGTTTTCAAGTACTTGGAATAACTGATCTCAGGAAACACCATCACAATTTCTGTACATGACTGAACATAAATCCGAGGCCTCATTCAGGATCCTGCATTATACTCACATACCCCACCACCCCAACACACAGCCACTGCAGGTCCCTCCTACCCTATCTCCAGCACATCCTGTCCAGGCCACCTGTCCTCTGCATACCACTGCAGCTCAGGGCCAATCCACTCGCGTCTCTGCCCTGTATTCCCTTCAGCTCTCCTATACCTGTCCAGTCCATTCCTCTCACAGCAGCCAGAGTCACCTTGTGAGTACATGAATCACAGCTTGTCACTCCCTCCCTCTAGCCCTTCACCCTCAGGATGAATTCCAAACTCCTTACATGTCCCACACCATCTGGCTGCTGTCTGCCCTTGACCTCATCTCCTACCATCTGCACTTGTCTGCCAGGCTCCACCCACTGGACCTTGTCCTCTGCTCCTGGAACCAGCAGAGCCACATACTTGACAGGGTGAGTGACCCAAAGGCCTGCCCAGGCCTGGTTTCCTCTTGTCATTCAGAACTCAGCTCAAATGTCACTTCCTGAGAAGGAGATTCACTGACAACCCCTCCATTATAATCCCCGTGCCACTCATTTTTTACTCTATTTATGTGTTTATTTTCCTCAAAGCACTCATCCCCATATGGAATTGTCTCACTTACTGGTTTACCTGCTTACTGCCAGTTTCCCCAAACTAGAATAAAACTCTAGGGACCTTGCCTGTCTTGTTCTTTTTGCTGTGTCCCCAGTGCCTATTTCATTGCTTCACATATAAATCTCTGCATAAATATTACTTGCATGAAGGAATTGTTACCGATTCGACATACAGGAGCAGGGGCAGATATTTAAGACTGAGGTACAGGACAAGTTGGCAAGGGCATAAAACATTAAATGATGCAGAATTTTAAGAAGTGTTTGTTGCAAATCTGCAGCAGAGCTGTTTAAAATTGGATGAATACCAAAAACACTGGAAATATTCTTCAAAATGTAGGCACCTCCCATTCTACCTCCCCAGGTTTAATTCAGCAGACCTAGGGTGGGGTACAGGAATCTGGAATTTTAATAAGTACCCCCAAGTGAGTTTAGTGAAGTGCTTTCAGGATCCCATTTGGATAATTCCTAACCCAAACAGCTAACATCTGTGTAGCATTAATTTAATGTCCAACATGGGACTTCCACGGCAGTCCAGCAGTAAAGCCTTGGTGCTCCCAATGCAGGGGATGTGGGATCACTATCCAGTTGAGGAACTAAGATCCCACGTGCTGTATGGCTTAAAAAGATAATTTAATGCCTACCATGCAAAATTCTAATATATCTGGGGTGTATCTGTTAATGTAGTACACTGGTGCTTCCCTCCCACCTACAATCACAGATTGCTTTCCCACATGGGTTCATACCTAAACTCCTGGGTGGTCAGAGGCATTGGGTACTGTTATCCTGTTGTATAGAAGACAATGGAGGGAAGAGTGGTGACTTACCTGAAGTGTCCATGATGGGACCCAATCTCTTCACTCTTGCTCCAAGAGCCTGTCTAGCAGACTCAACATTACAACTGATTCTTTCTACTGGATCTTGTTTCTGGGGCTCAGTGTCCACATCCTTCTGTGATGTCCTACTTTAAGGAAGAATAAGGAGATAAGACAGCACATGGATGGAGAAGAAAGTGAGAGGAGGGGAAAGTACATGAAATGCAGGGGAAGGGGCTCAGGATGTGTTTGCCTGCTGACCCCTCTCATTTCCCTGGAAGCTGTGCAATGATGCTTTTCCTCCACACACAGCAGTGACACTGAGGCTCTCACATCATGGGCATGTGCCCTTATCCCTGTTTATATTACATGTCCAGTATTCTCTCCCATAGACATGCTATTATGGAAATGTCAAAGGCATCACACTAAACAGAATGAAGGAGGTAATGTTGGAGTGGAGAAATACAATTTGGTGAGGGCCTAATAGATGCCACATGCTGAAGGTTGTAATTATCAGACTTTTCAGTTCTACAAAAGGATGCTCTGAGGTGGAGAATCATAATTTTCTTTCTGCAGATTTGGAAATACTCAGGCTCAGAGAGCAAAGTACATGTTCAAAGAATTCTAAGGAGGCATCAAATGGACACAGAAGCCAACTTAAAGGGGCTTCTGCTGGCCAATTCTGGGACAATTTGAGCATCAAAATAAATAATTACAGCACCAAATGGTAGACCTCTGAGAAAAATAGGATAATCTATGAGCGATACTTACATAAATAAAAAAAATAGAGAAAAGAGAAAGCTCTACCTCCAGTCAAATTTCAGTGAACAAATCTGAAAGGAATGAGCTAATCAAAAAGCAACACTTGACAACTATAATAGTAATAAATAATTCAGGTTAGAATTATAAAATGATGTTCAGTCTGCATCAAATCCCACAGCAGTCACTGAGTTACCATGGTACCCATGCTCGCCAAGGGAAGCCAGCAAACAAACAGCAACCAATTTGGTTCCAATTACGTGACAGGAAGTTAAAAGGACTGACATGACTGCAGCATTAACCTCAAGTTTTCCTTCCAATAAAGATTCCTGGCAGCTTCTCCAATATACACATACGTACAAACATACATGCTCATATACATACGTGCTTTCTCCTTCTGTCTGTTTCACCACTGGAGAACCCAGGAATTCACTGAGGAAGACTTGCTGGGGCACAAAAAAGAAAAAAACCCCACAATTAAATTGGTTCAATTCTAACCACATGCATGAAACTGAAAGCTGCCATAATTATTTTATTTCAGTCGCTGATTTTTCTGGAGATGTCCTGTAGAATTGTCTCTGACATCTTCCTCCCTAGTTTCAGCACATTGCCAATAACATCTAAAAGCTGATAAAGAAACACAGTCAAAAGCATGCTACACATCAAGTAGTTTTTACATCCTAGAGTAGCCTGTTCTTTCAACCAAAAAGTTCCTGCATGGCCATTATTAAACATTTGGCTGCTGACAATGCCTGTTCTAAAACCAGCTTGAACATCAGGGAGTTCACGGTTCACATATTGCTGAAGCCTGGCTTGGCCTTATAATTTAAAGAATATTCCTTAAACAAAAAAGTTAATGCTGTAACAATAAAGAAGAAAATATGTAAGAGGAAAAATCCACTGGTAAAAGCACACATATAGTAAAGCCAGTGGATCAGTTAACTTCAGTTAGTATGTATTGTAAAGGAAAAAAAATTGTAAAATCAACTGTAACTATAATAAATAATTAATGGAAATACATGAAAATGTAAAATATGACATCGAAAGCATAAAATTTGAGGGGAGAGTAACAATGTAGGTATTTTAGAATATGTTTGAACTTAAGTGACTTTCAGGTTAAACAAGTGATGTAGATTTGTCTGCCTGCCTGCTAAATTGTGTCAGTCATCTATGACTCTGCAACCCTTTGGACTGTAATCCAGCAGGCTCCTTTGTCCATGAGATTCTCCAGGCAAGAATACTGGAGTGAGTTGTCAAGCCCTCCTTGAGAAGACTCTCTCAACTCAGGGGTCAAATCCATGTTCTCTGTGGTTCTTGCATTGCAGGCAGATATTTTACCACTGAGCCACTGGGGAAGCTCAGATATAGTTATAGGTTAATATATATGAACTTCATGGTATTCACAAATTAAAAACCAGTATAGANACCCCATGGACTGCAGCCTACCAGGCTCCTCCATCCATGGGATTCTCCAGACAAGAGTACTGGAGTGGGTTGCTCACTATAAGCCAACAGTAATCAAGGAAGTGTGGTATTAGAATCAATATAGACAAATAGATTGAAGGAAAATAATAAAGTATCCAGAAATAGATGCAAACATATATGGAGAACTGATTTTTGAAAACAAGCAAAGGCAATTCAGTGGAGAAATGATAGTCTTATCAACAAAAGGTGCTGGGACAAGTGGATATCATATATACAAATATAAAGAGTGATTCACATATCACATAATATACAAATGTCCACTCAAAATGCATCAGAGACCCAAATATAACCTAGAAGTTTTCAACCTTCTAGAGGAAACATAGAAGAAAATCTTTGTGATCTTGGGTTAGGTGAAGATTTCACAAACACCGAAACTATAATCCATAAGCAAACTAATACATAAAACTGGACTTCAAGTTAAAAACTGCCCTTCCTAAGATACTATTCAGAGAATGAAAAGTCAAGTCACTGACTGGGAGAAAACATGTACAAGTTATATATCTGACAAAGCATCTGTATCCAGAATACAGAGAATCTAACAAAAGTCATTTAAGTAGCAAAAAAGACACTGCAATAAATAAATAGGGAGATTTTTTGAATAAAAATTTCACCAAAGAAGATACAGAAACAGCAAATAAGCACGTGAAAATATGCTCAATATCATTAGAGAATTGTAAATTAAAACTACAATCTGATACCACTACATTCACATGAGAATGGCTAAAATTAAAAAGACTGACCATCCCAAGCACTGGCAAGGGTGAGGAGAATGGAACTCTCACAAAGTGTTTGAGGGAATGAAAAATGGTATAACCAGTTTGGCAGTTTCTTAACAATGTTAATCTTAAATCTACCATATTATTCAGACACTGCACTCTTTAAGTATTTACCTGAGAGAAAGTAAACATATATCCATGCAAAAACTTATACACAAATATTCACTGAAGATTTAACTTAGAACACAACGGCAAATTTTAAACAAATCACAGTATATCCGTATACCGGGATGTGTGCGTGTCTGCATGCTGTCATTTCAGTCGTGTCTGACTCTTTGCAACCTGCCAGGCTCCTCTGTACATGGGATTCTCCAGGTAAGAATACTGGAGTGGGTTGCTATTCCCTTCTCCAGAGAATCTTCCTGACCCAACGATTGAACCCACGGCTCCTTCATTACAGGCAGATTCTTTACCACTGAGTCACAGAGGAAGCTCATACTAGGACACTACTCATCGATAAAAAAGAATGAACTATTGATACATGCAATAAAATGGATACATCTAAAACAAACAGGCTGAATGAAAGAAGCCAGACCAACCAAAACCAAATGACCAAAAAAAAAAAAAGAAAATCCTTTATGATTCCATTTGAATAAAATTCCAGGATATGACAAGTAATCTATAGTGAGAGAAGATCAGTGGTTGCTTGGGTACATTGCAGGCGGGGAGGAGGAGGGAGGCCAGGTAATAAAGAGCTGAAATCATTATGTACTGGGAAGGTAAACATATCTACATTTAAGATTACATGGTTATTTTAGCAGATCAATAAGACACTCTAAAGTAATTATTTAAATATATAAAATTTTAAAGCTGAGCTGAAAGCTGAGGATAGCGCTAAGTTGTGTCCAACTTTTGTGATCCCATGAACTGTAGCCTGCCAGTAAAAGATATTTTTAACTAACATTTGGAAATTTTCTGGCTTCTTAAGACTTTTCATTATAGAATAGATAAAGAATGCAGCTTCCAGGGAATAAACTATATTATAATCGCAAATCACTAGGAAGAGTTTCTAACCAAATGCATATTTCAACAACCACCTGAGAGAAACATGGTGATCACTGAATAATATTTACCCAGTGAGAACAATTTAGGTTTATTTATTCCAAATGCATGCTAAAGATCAAGTTCCTCCCTCAGGTTGGGTAAATAATTGCTTTCAGACAAAAGAAGACATCTTTTATAGACCTCAAGGCTACTATAAAGCATTAGCTGCTGAAGAAATTAAATGCCACCTGCTAACCTTTTTCTTCCATGATGAGGTCAAAGTAGCTTCTTTACTTTTAGGCTAGTTTGTGAACCTTAGAGAGCTATCCCACAACATACTTTTATCGTACCCATGAACTCACTTGTCAGGTATCATATCTAACTGAAGATGTGAAGTGTTGGGTTCTCCCGAGGACTGCTGCCCTTGAACCTGGAGTAGAAGCTCCATCAGCCATCAGGACACTGATTCTCAGAAGCTGTCTTCTTCATACACCTGATATGAGCAAGGCCAGCAGCCTGAGGGCTGCACAGGGAGAGACACATCCAGCAGTCACCGTGGTTTACCGGTATAACTGTGTGCCTGGCACCGTGCTAGGCACTGGGTTAGCGACAATGACATTGAAACAATTGGGCAGTGATCGTAACAACCAGATGTTACAATGAACTTCCCACCATGGCCTTTTTCTTCTCCTTTTCTCATCTATCTCTTAACAACAAAGAGGAAAAGCAATAAAAATTGCCTGAATTCATACAGACATTCAAGATCCCACAATAACTACAGGGCCATTGGTTTGTGAAAGTGAAATTTGCTCAGTCTTGTCCCCATGGACTATAGAGTCCATGGAATTCTCCAGGCCAGAATACTAGAGTGGGTAGCCTTTCCATTCTCCAGGGAATCTTCCCAACCCAGGGATCAAACCCAGGTCTCCTGCATTGTGGGCAGATTCTTTACAAGCTGAGCCACAAGGGAAGCCCGAAAGCAGCGCACCTTTGCTCTTCATGTTGTCACCAGAGAAATAAAGGCAATATAGACTGGGAGCTGGGTGGTGGTGGAACCCTGCCCAAGCTATTCTCACAAAGCAAATGCCTGTCTTCAGGAATTTTGCGTTCTTTAAAATGAGACAGGGCGAAATATCATCAATATAATGAAATCCACGGAGGGTTCTTGGAGGTGAACTAGCCCTTGCAGGGTGAATGTGTAAAACCATAGCTAAGCAGTTAGCCATCTGTGGCAGAAAACTAAGAGACTGACTGTAATCATGTGACTGAATTATCAAGGAACACACAAACTAAATGTCCTTAGGCAATTTAGAAATTATTTCAAGAAAGCAGGCCTAGAATATTAGCTATTTAGTAGGCAGAAACTTGGGCTTCCCAGGTGACCCTAGTGGTAAAGAACATGTCTCCCAATGCAGGAGATGTTAGAGGCAATGATTCGATCCCTGAGAATCCCAAGAACTGAATAGCCTGGCGGGCTACAACCCATAGTGTTACAAAGAGTCAGGCATGACACAAGTGACTTAGCTGATGCACGAGGCAGAGACTTAGTCTATCAAGCCATACATTGGTTTGTCCTGGGGAATCCTGACCCTCCATTCTCATTCCTTTCTTCCATATGATGGGTCATCCATGACCAAAGCACTTCTAGCCTTTCTATACACTGATTTCTTCTCTATCACAGGAACAACTTACCTGATCAGTGAGATTTGAAGGAGAACTAATTGCACAGCTGAGGTCTGCTTCCTTCACAACTCTTGGTGGTGAGTTGCCCTTATGGAGCTCACATTCTGTTCTGCCCAGTTGTAAGGTGGTCTTACAACTGGCCCACAGCTCTCCCCTTTCTGTGTCTGGCTGGCTCCCAATTATTCCTATGGCCTTGCTCCAAAATGCCTGGGCTTCGTGCTTCTCTAGGTGTTTATGTTTATTGAGCCACAAGATGAACCCACATACCCAGTTAGTGGGCATTCCTGTGTTAACTTTCCAAGATGGTCCCATAAGAGCTCACTAATGATGCACTGATTTCCTGGAAATGGGGTGACAATTTTTCCTCATAGCCCACTTCCATTATACATACAACACAAAAGTGGCACCAACTCTTACACACAAGTTGGGGCTATGTGAGCTTATTTTCCTTCTTGTTGTTATAGTTCCAGAAGCCCTTTAGGACATAGTTATGCTGTGTAGGGCTACATAGTTTAGGTTAAAGTAATCTTGGAAGCAGAAGTTATGAAGTGGGGTGGGAAGGAAACTAACAAATCAATGGCCTATTACTGGCCAGACACTGTGTTAGGAACTCTACATACTGTTTTTACAACTTCTTACAACTGTTCAGTAAGTTGAAAGTGAAAGTGAAGTCGCTCAGTCGTGTCTGACTCTTTATGACCCCATGGACTGTAGATATCAGTATTCCTTGTTATAACTCATTCCTCTTTTTTTTAAAAAATATTTATTTTAATTGGAGGCTAATTACTTTACAATATTGGAGTGGTTTTTGCCATGGCACACTCTACAAAGGCTCAGAGAGGTTACATACATTTTTCAAGGGCATACCAGGGAATAGGCAGCATAGTTACTCTAGTCCAGTGTTGTTAGATTCCAAAGTTGGGTTCTACCCTGTATCTGTGCACACAGGGTGGGTAATAACGTTTACCTTGCTCTAGAGAGCTTTTCCTCAATATTGTTGACACTTTGGTTCAGAGAGCTCTTTGTTGTGAAGGCTGTTCTATGCATTGTGGGATGTTTAGCCTCTACCCACAAAATTTCAGTAGCACTCCAAGTTGTGACTACTGAAAGTGTTTTCAGATATTTTCACATGTCTCCTGGAGCCAGGGAAGGAAATCAACACCATTTGAAAACTATTGCTCTAGGTATAAAATTTCTGACAGGTAGTTGGATACATGGATTTGGAGCCTAGAAGGAAGTTCTGAGATGAAGACATGATCTGTAGGCTTACTGAGCCTGGCATGTAACAGATACCCCAAAAATATTGGTTAAAAATGCAAATGGCTTATAAAATTGAGTCATCAAGTCTTTCTATCCTTATACCAGTTCTACAAACTAAAGCAGGATCATTCTCATAAGCTTCATCAAAATCTGCATTTTCAACCCAACAATTATTAGCTTTTTTCCTCTTGGTGAAAAGAATGTATTTGAAATGGTAGAACATGTTGAAATGGGTTATGCTACCACCAGGTAAAGCCAGAGCAAGAACTCAACATTAAGATGGAAGAACAAAAGAGTGAAGGTCCAGTGTAGCCTACATTTCTATGCCAGACACCATATTAAGTACTTTGATGATACTAACATATTTGATCTTCAAAACATCCTTTTAAGGTTTTATCACCATTTATGAATCAGAAGTTAAGGCACAGGGAGGTTAAAAAAGTTGTCTAGCTCACATAGTAGGAGCAGAGGGATGGCCCTTCCCAGGTCTATATGGTATTAAATAAAGCCCACTGATACTAACTATGAAAGTACCCTATCATGAAACAACAAATATCTCTAGAATCTCACCCAGAGTCTGGAATTCAGTGAATTTTTAACTGAATTGAAATCAGATATAGAGACTGAATGTAGATGTAGCACCTACAGCATGAGTCTTAAAGTAATTCCTTGGACTTACATTGAAAAATATCTTCCTTCTAGAAACTCAAAGTGTTTTGCTGGATGGAAATGACTTTAGTCTCTGGCCCAGACCTAGCTGGCTTGGAGAAGAGGCTGATGTGATCCTCTTTGACAGGAGAGACCACCTTTTCTTTGGGCAGTATTTACCCAATGTCATCCTAGAGTTATGAGGTGAGGTCTGTTACTGGGGCCCAGGGAGAGCTCTTGCTTGGTACTGTGTGGTCTTGTACAAAATACACAAATAGCCCTTGATCCTATGTAGCACCTTACCTTTCAAAGGTTCAGTGGAGAAGTATTTCCCTGAAGTTAACTGCAGGGAGAAGTAAGGGAACATAATAGCACATGAAACAAGAACAAACAGGATGATGATTTTCTTCCTTTTCAATTTCTTCAGGGGAGGAGAGCAGAAAACATCAGGTTTTCCAGGAGATCCCTCTTTGCTCCCGTTCTTGAAATCCTTTGCTCCAGCCCAGCCCTTTGTGACATGAGAGGAATGTAGACAGAAGTTAGGGTTAGTAAATCTGGGGTGCACTGAGAGAAAGACAGAAAGATGGGAGATGTCTGACAACCAGAATGGTACAACAGGAAACACAGACACCAAAGCATATTCCTGGTTGTTGGCTCATCCATCAAGCTCTCAGCTCTACCTGTTTATGTTTGCAGTGCCATCACTCCACCCCATAGCAAAGAAAGTGAGAGTGAAAGTCGATCAGTCATGTCTGACTCTTTGCGACCCCATGGACTGTGAATTGTCCAGGCCAGAATACTGAAGTGGGTAGCCTTTCCTTTCTCCAGGGGATCTTCCCAACCCAAGGATCAAACCCAGGTCTCCCACATTGCAGGCGGAGTCTTTACCAGCTGAGCCACAAGGGAAGCCCATACATAACACAAATGTATGTTTTCCAAGTGAGACTAAAAGAGGTGAGGTGACTTACAGACATGAGCAGTTACTCCAGGGAAGTCTCCTGTCTCTCTTGTTCCAGTGTCTTGTGTCCTGTCTGGCAGACATAGTATTAGACTTTGATCTCATTTTTCAGGACCTCAAAGAAAATACTAGTTTCCTATGTAAAACAAGAGGGTAAGCTAAGGGGAAAGGAAAACATGGGGAATAGGGTAGATGGTGACTTCATTCCCCTACTCCAGTCTCCACCCATGGGGTACATGACTCAGTGAATGGAAATGGTATAGACGCCTTGTTTTCTTCCCCAGCCCCATCAGGGCACTTATTCCACCACATAAAACAGCACTGCAGGCATGTGTGCTAAGTTCAGTCATGTCTGATTCTTTGTGACCCTATTGACTGTAGCTTGCCAGTCTCCTCTTCCGTGGGATTCTCCAGACAAGAATACTGGAGTGGATAGCTATTCCCTCCTCCAAGGGATCTTCCGGACCCAGGGATCGAACCCATGTCTCTTGTGTCTTCTGCATTGGTAGGCAGATTTTTTTTTACCACTGCACCACCTGGGAAGCCCAAAATGACATTGAGTCACAGTCAAAACAGAAATATGTGAATATTTTCCTTCTCTCCACCTGCTCTTCAGATCATGCTGCCCTTCAAATACCAGTCACATCTGTAGTTCACATTCTCCTGCCCCCTCCACTTCTAGGAGGGTAAAGCTCCACCAGATTCCTGACTCTCAGCAGATCCATCCTCAAAAAGTGTGAGTCCCTCTTCCTTTCCCCTTTGAATATATGACTCAGCTTCTGTCTTCACAGAAGCTTCTGTGCTATCTTCACAGGCCCATTGAGGCTGGAAGGGAATGAGACCAAGGCCCCAACTCAGATAGTGACTGCACTGTCCTCACATTCCCAGGGCACTTGATGTCTCCTGATGAGCATCTTTCTGATACCGGTGGAGCCATCACTCCAGGAGAGCAAGGTGGTGGCAGGATCCTCCTTTGGTTGTTTCTAGGCAAGAGTTAGAACTCATAGCTTCTGTTCAGTTCCAACAGTTTTAGACCTACAGAGACTTAGTCACAGAGTAAGGTTGTTCATGTGGTAGATTCTCTTAATGGAATTAATTTAGGTCTTCTGGCAAAGTGAAGGGAGCTGCCTCTGATGAGGGCCAGACAATGGGTTTCTGAGAAATGACCTCCTCTCCCAGAGACTAATTGGAAAGAAGGGTGGAAAGAGGACCCTTGGATGAGTTCTTCCCTTGAAGGCCCTGGGGGACAAATAATCCCATGTCTAGCATAATACAGCCAAAACAAGAGTAAGGATTTATGGTGGAGCCCAGGAGGAGACAATGGCACCCCACTCCAGTACTCTTGCCTGGAAAATCCCATGGATGGAGGAGCCTGGTAGGCTGCAGTCCATGGGATCGAGAAGAGTCGGACACGACTGAGAGACTTCACTTTCACTTTTCACTCTCATGCATTGGAGAAGGAAATGGCAACCCACTCCAGTGTTCTTGCCTGGAGAATCCCAGGGACGGGGGAGCCTGGTGGGCTGCCCTCTATGGGGTTGCACAGAGTCGGACACGACTGAAGTGACTTAGCAGCAGCCAGAAGGAGACAACTACATGTGACAAAGTAGTGGCTGGACACTTTTGATGACTGCTGCAACATTTCTTTTCCCATCTGATAATACTGGCAGAAAAGAATCACAAGTCATTTTTTCAGTACAACATGGGAAATACCAAATAACTTAGTGAATAAAGTTTCTAGGGAAACTGGCAGTAGTTCTTCCACCCGAGGCTGAAGTGGAAACCAAGACTAATGGGCGGCTGTGAGTGCTAGGGTAATGATGATAGTTTCAGAGGGGAAAAAAGAGACAGGTAATAATGGAGCCACCCCACTGCCAGGTCAACAGCCATTGAATTCCTCTGGTCATACTCCCTTTAAGTCTTGCCCAAATCACCTATCTGTGAACTTAGACTGGATGAAAGAGGCAACAACAACCCAGAGAATTTATAACTGTGGGATGGCTCTTCTCTGACACCTAAAAATTATGAACTTCTACTGTTGGAAAAGTGAAGAGAGGATCTTCTTTGAGTGAAAAATCTGTCCATTACAATGGGCAATCGGTCAGACATGATTCCCCATCACTGTTTCATGTTGCAGCTGATCCTCTCTCTTCTACTCCTCATTATATTAGCGTCCCGTATGGCTTTTCAAATCTGGAAACAACTTTGGGCAACTTAACTCCAGGAGGTGCAGCCTCTCTATGATGAAAAATTCTCAAACTCCATTGGCATCTTCAACTCTCAGAAGAAAAGAACAGGCATAAAGAGAAGGTCATATAGTCCATTACCATCACCTTTTGGTATCGATTAGCTGGCTCTCGCTTGTCTCAAAGGACCACAGATTTCCACGCCATATGAAAAAAGAACAAAAAACATAAAAATCAGTGTTAGGATTTGCTTTAAGCATTTTGAAGCATATTATTGGGTGCAGCATATTTAGGATTTCTATGACCTTTTGGCTCAGGGGTAAAGAATCTGCCTGCAATGCAGGAGACCTGGGTTCGATCCCTGGGTTGGGAAGATCCCCTGGAGAAGGGAAAGGCTACCCACTCCAGTATTCTGGCCTAGAGAATTCCATGGACTATATAGTCCATGGGGTCGCAAAGAGTCGGACACAACTGAGTTACTTTCACTTTCACTTGATGAATTAATCTAGCATTATAAAAACACCTTTGTTTTTCTGAAGTAATATTCCTTGTTCTGAAGTATACTTCGTCGAATGTTAATATAATGACAAGCCTTAGCATTTTTCTTAATATACCTTTCTACCCATTGAATTTAGCCTATATGTGTCTTTATATTTAAAGTCTATTTCTGGAACTTCCCAGGCGGTCCAGTGGTTGAGAATCCACCCTGCAATGTGGGGGATGTGGGTTTAATCTCAGGGCAGGGAACTAAAATCCCATATGCTGTGCAGCGACTAAACTTGAGAGCAGCAACTAAGACCTGATGCAGCCAAATAAGTAAATAATTTTTAAAAAATAATGTCTATTTCTTACAGAGCATATGTTTGGGTCCTGCTTTTTCATCCAATCAGACAAGCTAACATTGTAATTGGAATGTTCATAATAGTTATGTTTAATGTAATTTTCAAAACAATTTGGTTCAAATTTGATGTTTTGCTGTTTTCTATTTGTATCTCTTTTTGAATTTCTCTTTTCCTGCCTTCATTTGAATTACTTGACCATTTTTAGTAATTTATGTTATCTCTTCTGTTGGCTTATTAGTACACATTGCTTTATTTTTACTAGTTTTGGTGGAATTTGCACACTGTATTTTTAACTTCTATCTACTTTTAGCACTTCACATATGAATGTAAGAATCTTACAATAATCATATTTTATTTTATTCTCCCTTATTGTGGTATTTTTGCAATGTATTTTACTGTACACATCATTTAAATTCCATAATGTATTTATCTTATTTTCAATAAGTTCAGTAGCTCAGTAGTGTCCGACTCTTTGCAACCCCGTGAACCACAGCACGCCAGGCCTCCCTGTCCATCACCAACTCTGGGAGTCTACCCAAACCCATGTCCATTGAGTCGGTGACGTTATCCAATCATCTCATCCTCTGTCATCCCCTTTTCCTACCCTCAATCTTTCTCAGCATCAGGGTCTTTTCAGATGAGTCAGCTCTTCGCATGAGGTGGCCAAAGTATTGGAATTTCAGCTTCAACATCAGTCCTTCCCATGAACATCCAGGACTGATCTCCTCTAGAATGGACTGGTTGGATCTCCTTGCAGTCCAAGGGACTCTCAAGAATCTTCTCCAGCACCACAGTTCAAAAGCATCAGTTCTTCAGTGCTCAGCTTTCTTTATAGTCCAACCCTCACATCCATACATGACCACTGGAAAAACCATAGCCTTGACTAGACGGACCTTTGTGGACAAAGTAATGTCTCTGCTTTTTAATATGCTATCTTATTTTAGTTTTAAAAAATATTTAAAACTGAGAAAAGGTTTAGTTACTTACCTATTTACCATATTTGGTGTTCTTTGTCCTTTGCCCAGATTCAATGTTCCATCTGGCATTATTCCCCTCAGTCTGAAGTAGATTTTTAAAAATACTTCTTATATTGCTAGTTAACTGGCAACAAACTCTCTCAGGCTTTGTTAGTATTCAAAGAAATATTTAAAGAAATATGAATAACCTCAGATAAGCAGATGACACTATCCTTATGGCAGAAAGCTAAGAGGAACTAAAGAGTCTCTTGATGAAAGTGAAAAAGGAGTGAAAAAGTTGGCTTAAAACTCAACATTCAAAAAGCTAAGACAATGGCATCCGGTCCCATCACTTCATGGCAAATAGATGGAGAAACAATGGAAACAGTGACAGACTTTATTTTCTTGGGCTCCAACAGGATTGCAGCCATGAAATTAAAAGACACTTGCTCCTTGGAAGAAAAGTTATGACCAATGTAGATAGCATATTCAAAAGCAGAGACATTACTTTGCCAACAAAAGTCCATCTAGTCAAAGCTATGGTTTTTCCAGTAGTCATGTCTGGATGTGAGAGTTGGACCATAAACAAGGCTGAGTGTTGAAGAATTGATGCTTTTGAACTGTGGTGTTGGAGAAGAATCTTGAGAGTCCCTTGTACTACAAGGAGATCCAACCAGTCCATCCTAAAGGAAATCAGTCCTGAATATTCATTGGAAGGACTGATGCTGAAGCTGAAACTCCAATACTTTGGCCACCTGATGGGAAGAACTGACTCATTTGAAAAGACCCTGCTGCAGGGCAAGATTGAAGGCAGGAGGAGAAGGGGATGACAGAGGATGAGATGGTCGGATGGCATCACCGACTCGACGGACATGAGTTTGAGCAAGCTTCGGGAGTTGGTGATGGACAAAAAAGCCTGGCGTGCTGCAGTCCATGGGGTCACAAAGACTCTGACACGACTGAGTGACTGAACTGACTGAAAGTATTTTATCATTATTTTCAAGGATGCTTACAGAGAACAGCAAATTCTAGTTTGACAGTTTTTATTTTTTTAGTACTTCAAACATGACTCAGTCATATTCGGGCTTACACCATTTCTGATAAGTAAACCATGCATGGTGATTTTTACATTGTGTTTCTTTCTGAATGTCATGTATCTCCAGCTGCTTTTAAGATTTTCTTTTTGTTACTAGTTTTCAGATATTTTGTCATTATATGCTTTGGCGTGGCCTTATTTGTTTTTCCGGCTTGGCTTCATTGAGATTCTTGAATCTTTGAGTTTTCAGTTTTCCTTAAATTTGGAAAACATTCTGCCATTATGTTTTCAAATATTTTGTATTGTTCCCTAATTGTAGATACATTAGACATCTTGGTTCTGTCCCACAGATCACTGAGGAAGCTCCTGAAGTTTCTGTCCCTTGGGCTGTCAACTCAATGAGCTTTCAATGAGTGTCAAGTCTAGCGTTAATCTCAGCAAATGCTATTTTCATGCAAAGCTTCACTTGGGAACCTTTATATCTGCCATTTAACTCCTCATTATAATAATATCTTCCTTTAATCCTTGGGCATATTTATAACAGCTGTTTTAAATCTTTGGATGTTAACCTCACCTTGGATGCTGCTATAATTTCTGCTTTGTTTATATCGAGTATTTATCTCTCTTAATTATTGGTCATAATTTCCTACTACTTTTGTATTACTAGTAACTTTTTATTAAATGCTGAACATTGTGAATTTTATGTGGTTAACTATTGGGCTTATGTTTTCTTACTTAAAGAATGCAGGATTTTGTTCTGGGAGGCAGGTCGTCTTAACGCTTGAGGATTTTCTTTAAACTTTATCAACATGTTTACAGCAGGTTTTACTCTAGTGTTAAGTTATTACTACTACTAAAATATTTTCCTTCTGAGGACTCTACTGAATGCTCCTGGTATTTACTTTTTTAATTTAAATTTATTTATTTTAATTGGAGGCTAATTACTTTACAAATTGGTATTTACTTTTGTGTGTGTGTGTGCTCAGTTGTGTCCGACTCTTTGTGGCCCCATGGATTGTAGCCCTTCAGGCTCATCTGTCCATGGAATTTTCCAGACAACAATACTGGAGTGGGTTGCCATTTCCTCTTCCAGAGGATCTTGCCAACCTGGGGATCGAACCTGTGTCTCTGGCATGTCCTGCATTGGCAGACAAATTCTTTACCACTAGCACCACTTGGGCGGGGAAGGCAATGGCACCCCACCCCAGTACTCTTGCCTGGAAAATCCAATGGACGGAGGAGCCTGGTGGGCTGCAGTCCATGGGGTCGCTAACAGTCGGACAGACTGAGCGACTTCACTTTCACTTTTCTCTTTCATGCATTGGAGAAGGAAATGGCAACCCACTCCAGTATTCTTGCCTGGAGAATCCCAGGGATGGGGGAGCCTGGTGGGCTGCTGTCTTTGGCGTCACACAGAGTCGGACACGACTGAAGTGACTTAGCAGCAGCAGCACCAGCACCACTTGGGAAAGCCAGTATTCGGAAAGACTGCAATTTGGCTGATGAGAACTGAATTATTCCCCACCTGCGCAAGCTCTGGAAATGTTTCAAACTTCAGTTCCCCAGTTATTCAATAGTTGTTATTCACTGTGTTCTATATATATGATAAGGTCAAATATGTTAAGAATTTTGTAAAATCTTTGAGGTCCTTACTGATATTTTTTGATAATACTATTATTTACCAAAAAATGCTTTTTATTATTCCTTCTCACTATAATTATGCATTTTATACTTGTTCTGTTATTCTGAATTTTTTTCCTTTATGTCTTTTAGGTACAATACCATCTAGTGGGTTGATCTTTTCTCTTTATTAAATGCCCCTTTTTAATCTATATAACTGTCAATTGCTTTGAATTCAATCTTGTTTGATATGTAAAAATCAGTATCAGCATTCTTATAGATACAGTTTGCAAAATATACCTTTTAGCATTCTCTTAGGTTCACCCATTCTTTGTTCTTATACTCAATGTGAATCTTAGATAACTATCTCATAGTTGTATTTTACTGGAATACTGAGGGACTGAGTGGAGATTTAGGCCCAAGTAGAAGTGAGAAGTTCTAACACCTGGACTCTTAGAGCCTGAGCTATATCACTTCCCTGAATATGACAAGTCCTCTCTCTTTCCAGTCTCTATATTCTCTTTGGCAGATCCTATTCATTTCTGCATTTGTCACTACAATTCCATGCATCTAGCCCAAACTACTCATTGACCCTGTAGATTTTTATTCGAACTTTAATGGAACTCTCCTGAATGTCTCAAACTTACCTCAATCTCAGCAGATCAAATATGTTCCACCATTAAGATTAACCCTATTTCTCTGTCTCAGGTTTCCTGCTCAGTGGTGTTCAAAGAGCAATGCTGGCTCTGGTCACAAAGGTGACCCTTTTTAAGTTTCTTCAATAGACACCCAAGTTTGCTAAAAGGGAAAAAGAAATCTGTGATTATTTAAAAACAAGTTAGGGGATATTCTTTACCTCATACCTATTCACTTTTGAAAATGTGTATGAATCACAAACATTGACAAAATCTACTTGGCACATTTCTTTCCCATGAAATATGCATTCATACAACTAATGCCTTTCTTCGATTGCTGACAGGTGTCTCAATTTTTCTACTCAATAGCTTTACTCTGGGCCCTAGTTTAAACTTCTGCATAGTTTCTGCTCCCCCTAATATCATCTTCCTCACAAGTTGGACTTACCATGATTACCTCTCAAGTCCTCAACATTAAGGACTTTGTTTTTTTCCTTTTGCTTTTTTTCCCTTTTTGGTTCCCAACATCAACAGCCTGATTATCTCCACTATACCCACCCTTGGGCTTCCCTGATGGCTCAATTGGTAAAGAATCTGCCTGCAGTGCAGGAGACCCAGGTTCCATTCCTGGGTCAGGAAGATCCTCTAGAGAAGGGATAAGCTACCCAATCCAATATTCTTGGATTTCCCTTGTGGCTCAGCTGGTAAAGAATCCGCCTGCAATGTCAGAGACCTGGGTTTGATCCCTGGGTTGGGAAAAATCCCCTGAAGAAGGGAAAGGCTATCCACTCCAGTATTCTGGCCTGGAGAATTCCATGCACTTTATAGCCCATGGGGTTGCAAAAAGTCAGACACGACTGAGCCACTTTCACCTTCACTTCACCTCATACCCAGTTTTATTCAGTGTGAGGGAAAACATGTCTCTCTTTAGAAAAGACAATAGGATTGGAATTCGCCACTATTAAAATATCTTAAAAAACATTATTTTAAAATTATATTTAAGAAAATAGGTGGCTGTTTCAATCACTGCTTTAATGGATTTATTATTTGTTTTATGAGACGCTGAGAGCACTGGTTCTGGACCCAATGTTTTGAGCTATATCTTGGCTTTACAACTTACTAGTTGTACAATTTTAGGTAATTTGTTTAATCACTCTGTGTCTCAACTTCCTCCTATGTAAAATGGGTAAATTGATAGTACAGCCCTCACAGATTTCTTCTGAGGAATGGATTGATTAGTACCTGTAAATAGCAGAAGACACTGTCTCAAATATGGTACACACTAAAAGTAGTGCTCTGTTATGAATATTGGATTAGTGTCATAATTTTCTGTGTAGTCCAAATTAACATGATGACATATTCAGAATTGCTTTATGGCAATAATATAACTGTACAAAAAATTAAAATCTAAAAACCTCACACTGAAGTAAATAACAGAAAAATTACATTTTTATCACACATCTGTTTCCATATGTCACTAGTGGTGAATTCCTTTATGACTTTTTCTGCTTTTATATGCACATTCCCATATATATTTTATACCTTAGTTTTTTTATTATTAGAGTATCTGCAACATACATCATTTATTCAGAAATACTTTTTTGAGAAAAATAAACTGATCACATAACATGTATTTTATGATGTATCCCAATGTGAGAAATGTTGAAATTTTAAAAAAAATTGATTATAACATAGAATAAGACAATTTAGGTCATATGATATATACAGTTAGAATCTCTGGCATTTTGATGTATTTCCTTGTAGCCTTTCTCTAGGCACATTTGTATTCAGTATAATTGTATTTCCACCATACTGCTGGTGGTTCTCAGGTGTTACTGTGAATAAGATCTCTCAGGGGATCATGATAATAATGTATGTTTTGGGGCCCAGTTGGAAGTGGATTTGACTCATGAAATCTGGAGAGGAGTACCAAAGTCTGCATTATTAGCAAGAGAGATAGAAGATTCTGAAGCAAGTAGTCTTTGGGAAATGCTGCAAAAAATCACTGATAAATACTGACATGTACTCCCTCATGGACCAAAATTTTACTCAGGCTCTCTGGCTTTCTTTTCAGTGAGGCCTTGTCCTTGGTTCTGGCTTTGGCCTGCTAAGTCCAGTTTTAGCAAGACATTCTGGTTAGGCAATTTATCAAGAATTCTTCCAACCTTGATATCTAATCAAGCTTGATACATAACCAAGTTCCTCTTCATAATTTTTCATCCTCTCCTGCACCTCTCCCATTAGCCATAAATCCCTACCTGTCCCTGTCGTATTTATAGTTGAGTTTAATTTCTCTCCCCTGTTGCAATAGTTTTGATCCTTATTGCAATAATCTTGAGTAAAGTATTTCTTGCTGTTTTTAATAGGTAAAAGGCATTTTTCTTTTACAATATAACATACAATTTTTGTTCATGTTTTAATTTGCTGTGTCACACTACCCCTGCTAGGCTCCTTGGGAAATTCAAGTCTTTGACTCTAGAAAAATGAAGTGACTTGCCTGTCATTCTTTAGTCATGGGTAGAATTAGGCTAAGGACTTAAGGATGCACACAGTCATAATGGTTACTTTAAACATTTATTCAAGACATATCAGAATTTCTGCTCCTGACCAGGATAAAGTAACTTAGAGTGCTTCATTCTGAAACAAACAAATTGCCTTTCGTTCTATGAACGAACTGTTCAAGACATTCTAAGAACTATCCTGTTCCAGACACAGGACATTAAGCAACAGAGGTCAGTGATCCCTAAAAGACTGGGAACAAGTGAGATCATTCTTATGACTGCCCCAGCCTACTTCCTGAAGAAAGTTTTCAGGCCACAGTGTAGAAAGTGAGAATCCATGGAGAGCCTGGTGGTATCCTATAGATTAGGATAAGAAGGAAATCTGGGGAGGCCAAGGCGGCTAGAGATTGCAAGACAGAGTACCAAAAAGGAAAGAGCCCACAGAGAAAAAGTTTTCAAGATTTACAGAGGGTCTCCCTTGACTAAGGAGAAGGCAATGGCACCCCACTCCAGTACCTTGCCTGGGAAATCCCGTGGACAGAGGAGCCTGGTGGGCTGCAGTCCATGGGGTCTCAAAGAGTCGGACACGACTGAGCGACTTCACTTTCACTTTTTTCACTTTCATGCATTGGAGAAGGAAATGGCAACCCACTCCAGTGTTCTTGCTTGGAGAATCCCAGGGACGGGGGAGCCTGACGGGCTGCCGTCTATGGGGTTGCACAGAGTCGGACACGACTGAAGCGACTTAGCAGCAGCAGCAGCCCTTGACTATTTATCTGAGTACTGATTACACACCTGTGAGCAAATGATCCCAGATCAGGAAAAGAACCACCCAAAAGGATTAAAGAAAATAATTTCTTAAGTGTATACAAGTTTGGACATAGTGCCTGCTCTTACCAGTCAGATTTGAAGATCTCATAATTCACAGGACATCAGAAAGAGTGTTTGGACGAGTTTTTCCTCATTAATGGGGTACAATTAATCCTAAGCTAAACACTACTTTGTTCTCATCTTACAAAGGTTAAAATAAAAACCTAAAAAGATCGAACTGTTTACAAGTAACTTAGCTGTGTTCCAGAATAAAAACCATCATATTTACAGGGATACAAAACTATGTAGCACTCAAGAGGTAAAACTCGTAATACCTGGTATCCAGTCAACAATTGCCAGGTCAGCAAAGAATCAGGAAAATATACCCCATCATGAGGAGAAAAGAAATCAATTGGTCAAAACTGACCAGAAAAGATAAAGATGGTACAATCAGACAAGGACATTAAAACAGATACAACTCACTGCCTATGTTCAAGAAGCTGGAGGAAAGACTGAAGATGTTTAGTAGAGACATAGAATACAAAAAATGTAAAAAAAAAAGACCCAAATTGAACATCTAGAAATAAAAACTACAATGTCTGAAATAAAAAAATACATTAGATGGGGTTAATGGCAGATTAGATGTTACAGAAGAAAAGATTAGTGAGTCTGAAGACATAGGAATAGAAACAATTCAAAATGAAATGCAGAGAGAAAAAGATTTTAAAAATGAATAGATCTCAATTCCATACCCCTATTTTTACAGCACAAGGAATTATAGCCATTATCTTATAACTTTGAATGGAATATAATCTGTAAAAATACTGAATCACTATGCTGTGCACCTGAAGCTAACATAATATTGTAAATCAGTTGTGAAATGAAAGTCACTCAGTTGTCTTCGACTCTTTGCAACCCCATCGACTATACAGTCCATGAAATTCTCTAGGCCAGAATACCGGAGTTGGTAGCCGTTCCCTTCTCCAGGGGATCTTCCCAACCCATGGATCAAACCCAGGTCTCCCACATTGCAGGCAGATTCTTTACCAGCTGAGGCACTGTGGTGGATTCATGTTGATGTATGGCAAAACCAATACAAAATTGTAAAGTAATTAACCTCCAATGAAAATAAATATATTTTAAAAAATGAACAAGCATTACTGAGTTGTGGGACAACTATATTCATAATCACTTTAAATGAAAATTGTCTAAGCCCTCTAATGACATGATAGAGATTGTCAGAGTGAATAAAAAGCAAGACTGAGCCCTTAATATCTGAATGTTATGGAGAAGAGAGAGCTTGGTGCACACACAATAAACCATAGACACATACTGAGAAAAAGAACTTTTTCTAAAAATATACAACGTACCATAGTCCAAGCATCATTAAGATAGTACTGGCTCACCACAGCAGAGGAATGGAGTGGGCTTGTGACATTCAGTCTGGATGCTACTTCCAGCAACGGAGGGGAATCTGAGGGACTTGAATCCTGCCTGTGCCAGTTCACATGCTCTTTACCTATTTTGGTTCTCACAGCAGCCCTGGAAATTATTGTCTCCATTTAATTAATAAATGGGAGAAGGCCATGGCACCCCACTCCAGTACTCTTGCCTGGAAAATCCCACGGACGGAGGAGCCTGGAAGGCTGCAGCCCATGGGGTCGCTGAGGGTCGGACACGACCAAGTGACTTCACTTTCACTTTTCACTTTCATGCATTGGAGAAGGAAATGGCAACCCACTCCAGTGTTCTTGCCTGGAGAATCCCAGGGACGGGGGAGCCTGGTGGGCTGCCATCTATGGGGTCGCACAGAGTTGGACATGACTGAAGTGACTTAGTAGTGTAATTAATAAACAGAGTGAAATAACTGAGGCATTGTCATGGTAAAAACCACTGTTTATATTGCTAGCTGCTTCCCAAGTGGCTCAGGGGTAAGGAATCTGCCTGCAATGCAGGAGATGCCTCTTGCACAGGATACACAGGTTCAATCCCTGGCTCAGGAAGATCCCTTGAGAAGGAAATNGACTGAAGTGACTTAGTAGTGTAATTAATAAACAGAGTGAAATAACTGAGGCATTGTCATGGTAAAAACCACTGTTTATATTGCTAGCTGCTTCCCAAGTGGCTCAGGGGTAAGGAATCTGCCTGCAATGCAGGAGATGCCTCTTGCACAGGATACACAGGTTCAATCCCTGGCTCAGGAAGATCCCTTGAGAAGGAAATGGCAACCCGCTCCAGATTTCTTGCCCGGGAAATCCCATGAACAGAGATGCCTGGCGGGGCTACAATCCATGGGGTCCCAAAAGTCACACAACTTAGTGACTAAACAACATATTGCTAGCTAAATGAGTCAAAAGTATTTTGAAATTCATTACTCTTGTTTGTTGGTGCTTTTTCAACGAGTTTTCATCAAGGTTTTCATTGTCTAAGTTGACTGATACATTTAGTTTGCTTCCTCTTGTTTTTCCTATTTTTGGCCATGCAACATGTGAGATCTTAGTTCTGGACCAGAGATCAAACCTGTGCCCTCTGAGGTGGAAGTACAGAACCTAACCACCAGACAACCCAGGGATTCCTGCTGCTTCTTGTAAACATCAAACTTTAATCAGATTAAGNGACTTAGCAGCAGCAGCAGCAGTCACCAGCAGTGATTGCAGTGATTTTGGAGCCCCCCAAAATAAAGTCTCTCACTGTTTCTATTGTTCTATCTATTTGCCATGAAGTGATGGGACCAAATGTATAGTTGGTTCATGATATTATATTAATTCAGGTGTATAGCATACTGATTCAAGAATTTTATAGATTATACTTCACTTAAAGTGATTATAAAATTTTGGCTATATGCTCTGTGCTATACTATATAACTTTGTAGGTTATTTATTTTACATATATAGTAGTTTTAACCTCTTAATCTTCCAGCCACATTTGCCCTCCCCCTTTCTTGATCTACACTAGTAACTACTAAGTGTCCATCAACAGATGAATGAATAAAAAAATGCGGTATATATATATGTATATATATACTCACTGTGGAATACGGCTGCTGCTGCTGCTAAGTCACTTCAGTCGTGTCCGACTCTGTGCGACCGAGTAGTTTTAACCTCTTAATCTTCCAGCCACATTTGCCCTCCCCCTTTCTTGATCTACACTAGTAACTACTAAGTGTCCATCAACAGATGAATGAATAAAAAAATGCGGTATATATATATGTATATATATACTCACTGTGGAATACGGCTGCTGCTGCTGCTAAGTCACTTCAGTCGTGTCCGACTCTGTGCGACCGCATAGACGGCAGCCTACCAGGCTCCCCCGTCCCTGGGATTCTCCAGGCAAGAACACTGGAGTGGGTTGCCATTTCCTTCTCCAATGCAGGAAAGTGAACAGTGAAAGTGAAGTCGCTCAGTCATGTCCAACTCCTAGCAACCCCATGGACTGCAGGCTACCAGGCTCCTCCATCATGGGATTTTCCAGGCAAAAGTCCTGGAGTGGGGTGCCATCGCCTTCTCCCTGTGGAATACTACTCAGTCATAAAAAGAGTGAAATTTTGCCATTTGCAACAATAGGAATGGCCCTGGAGGGTTTTATATTCAGTGAACTAAGTCAGACAGAAAAAGACTAATATATTATGCTACCACTTTTATGTGGAATCTAAAAAATGAAACAAATGGATATAACAAAACAGAAACTGACAGATATAGAGGAGAAACGTGCTTCTGCTTTATTGGAGAGAAAATTCTAGGGAAATGAGAGTGAAAGATAGGAGTTAGTGAGGCAGGAAGGGCAGGAGACTCAATGTAAGAATCGATGCAGGTGCCACCGTATCCACTAGTACAACCGATCCCTGCATTTCCCAGGACTGACTTCTAAGAGATCAGCTAAGATTTCTGTCCAAAGGGAAGAAGTAAGAAGAAATGGACCTGAGGTTGTGATGTGTGGAGGATGTCTGATACGTACAGAGTGGTCAGAGATGGGTGGCCCATCAAGAAGGTGACATTTAAGAGAAGGTCTGAAGTCATGTGATTATGTGGGAAGAGAGCACTTCAAGGCAGGTAGAGTGAATGCCCAGCACGTGCAAGGGTGTGGGGGAGCAGGGGGAGGTCAAGGCAGCAGCGGTCGTAGGAGGGGAAAGGATGTGCAAGGAGAGAAGGCCGGGGAGCTCCTGATGGTCAGCTCATGTGGGGCTATAGGTCTTAGAAGGGTTTGGGGTTTTCCTCCCAGTATGGTGGGCTTCCCTGGTGGCTCAGTGGTAAAGAATCCACCTGCAATGCAGGAGACCCAGGTTTGACCCCCTGGATTGAGGAGATCCCCTGAAGAAGGAAATGGCATCCCACTCCAGTGTTCCTGCCTGGAGGATCCCATGGACAGAGGAGCCTGGTGGGCTACAGTCCGTGGGGTCACAAAGAGTCAGACAGGACTGAGAGACAACACTTTCACTTTCCCAGTATGGTGGAGATCGCTGGATGTGTATGGGGTGGGAGGCGTGGATTCCTGCAGAGTTCTGGCATGCTCTGCCTAACATTTCAAATGGAGCAGACTCTGGGCTGCAGGGTAGTTTCCAGAGGCCAGGGTACAAGCAGGACAATTGGCCAGGAGGTCACTGTGGCTCCAGATCCTGGGTGATGGTGACTTGGACCAAGCGTGGCCGTGCCAGTGCTGAGCAGTGGTTGGGTTCTGGATATGTTCTGAAGGCACAACACCAAAAGTACTGGCTGGATTGGGTGTGTAGGACAGGAGAGAAAGCGGGGAGCCAAGGATGCTTTCAGGGTCCCTGTTCTGGGCAACAGGAGAATGGACTTGCTGCTTACAGATGTGTGGATATCTATGAAGAGAACCGGGCACAAAGCAGAATAGTAGGAGCTCTGCTTCCATTGTCTAATGTTTGGGAGGGTGAGTAGGCAGCTGCATGGTGGAGAGATTCACACTAGAGACGCCAGCATGGGAGCCACCAGCCGGTAGATCACATTTAAAGCTACCAGTCTGGGTGAGATCTCCCAGAGGGTGAGCGGAGGTAGAAAAGCAAAGAGGCCTGAGGCCTGAGCATGGAGTGCTTAGAGGCTGGGAGGATGAGGAAGAACCAGCAAAGAAGACAGAAGTAACCAGACAGACTGCAGGAGCTTTGCAGCCACGTAAGAAGAGGCTTCACATGAGGGCTAACTGCAGACTAAGAGTGACATGGTGGAAGGCCGTCTCCTCATTTGTGGGCATCTCTGCAAGTCATGGCTTGCCTTGTAGCTCAGTTGGTAAAGAATCTGCCTACAGTACAAGAGACCCAGGTTCGATCCTGAGTCAGGAAGATCCCCTGGAGAAGGAAGTGGCAACCCACTCCAGTATTCCTGCCTGGAAAATCCCATGGAGAGGAGCCTGGCGGGCTAGAGTCCATGGGGTTGCAAGAGTCGGACACGACTTGGCAACTAGATCACCACCGCCTGCAAGTCAGGCTGCTGTGAGCTTCTCATCATTTCCTCATCTGTTAACTTTCTCCTCTGTAGAACAGTGACAGTACCATCTTTCTTAAAAGGCTGTTAGAAGATTCTACAAACAGCCTCACACACTGTGATGATACACACCAACTGTGATGATAAACCATGGGATACACACAGGAGGCCTTCATATCATGTGTTACATTGATGGACGCAGTCTGAGACTGAAGTGACTTAGTAGTGTAATTAATAAACAGAGTGAAATAACTGAGGCATTGTCATGGTAAAAACCACTGTTTATATTGCTAGCTGCTTCCCAAGTGGCTCAGGGGTAAGGAATCTGCCTGCAATGCAGGAGATGCCTCTTGCACAGGATACACAGGTTCAATCCCTGGCTCAGGAAGATCCCTTGAGAAGGAAATGGCAACCCGCTCCAGATTTCTTGCCCGGGAAATCCCATGAACAGAGATGCCTGGCGGGGCTACAATCCATGGGGTCCCAAAAGTCACACAACTTAGTGACTAAACAACATATTGCTAGCTAAATGAGTCAAAAGTATTTTGAAATTCATTACTCTTGTTTGTTGGTGCTTTTTCAACGAGTTTTCATCAAGGTTTTCATTGTCTAAGTTGACTGATACATTTAGTTTGCTTCCTCTTGTTTTTCCTATTTTTGGCCATGCAACATGTGAGATCTTAGTTCTGGACCAGAGATCAAACCTGTGCCCTCTGAGGTGGAAGTACAGAACCTAACCACCAGACAACCCAGGGATTCCTGCTGCTTCTTGTAAACATCAAACTTTAATCAGATTAACTAATCTTGCTAATTTAGGAAAACTAGATAAAAACTTTATGCACATGATTTCAGTAAAGGAAACATGGTGTTGAAATCAAGATTTAAAATTTGTCTTCTTAATATATTTTCTCTTCTGTTTCAAAACAACAACAAAACCATTTTAGGAGGCATATTTTACAATCAGAAACATAATAAGGCTCATTCCATTTTTGAGAACTAAATGGAAAATATTTTCCATTGGCTACATGGGAAAGAGTAAATTTCTAAACAGGCTAATCATAACTTTTAAAACAATATTTGAGCAAAAATTAAAAATACAAATAAATGTTAAGATTTTCAAATTTCTAGAGATGCCTTATTTATTTGGTTATGTATGTTTATATTACTTAGAAAGCATTTTGTCTGGTTACAGAAGACAGCAACTACATTCATGTTATATGCATGAAAAATTTTAAATGAGATCATTCTATACAAAATCAGCACATTTATTATATGAAATACATGATATTAGGGAAGGAGACAGGGAATAGACATAGGATTTTGTCCATTTCATTCCTCGTATTCAGTCCTTTTTCTACTCACAAGAAAACTTTTAAATTTAATATAGAAATAAATTAGTTCTATTAACTAAATGTATTCATGTAATGTTCCCAAATTTGCCCACTGAGAGTTGACTTGCTGAAACATGACTGTTATTTTCAGTTTTGAAAAACAGGAGCTAACTGAAATTTTTATTTTCTTGGGTTCCAAAATCACTGCAGATGGTGACTGCAGCCATGAAATGAAAACACACTTACTCCTTGGAATAAAAGCATGATAAACCTAGACAGTGTATTAAAAAATGGAGATATCACTCTGCTGGCAAAGGTCCATACAATCAAAGGTATGCTTTTTCCAGTAGTCATGTACAGATGTCGGAGTTGGACCATAAAGAAGGCTGAGCACCAAAGAATTGATGCTTTCAAACTGTGGTTCTGAAGAAGACCCTTGAGAGTCCCTTGGACAGGAAGGAGATCAAACCACTCAATCCTAAAGGAAATCAAGCCTGAATATTCATTGGAAGGACTGATGCTGAAGCTCCAATACTTTGGCCACCTAATGCAAAGAGCGGACTTATTGGAAAAGACACTGATGCTGGGAAAGATTGAAGGCAGGAGGAAAAGGGAGTGACAGGCATGAGATGGTTGGATGGCATNCCTAAAGGAAATCAAGCCTGAATATTCATTGGAAGGACTGATGCTGAAGCTCCAATACTTTGGCCACCTAATGCAAAGAGCGGACTTATTGGAAAAGACACTGATGCTGGGAAAGATTGAAGGCAGGAGGAAAAGGGAGTGACAGGCATGAGATGGTTGGATGGCATCATCAACTTATGGACATGAGTTTGAGCAAACTCTGGGAGATTAGTGAAGGACAGGGAAGCCTGGTATGCTGGAGTGCTGCAGTCCATGGTTTCACAAAGAGTCAGACATGACTGAGTGACTGAAAAACAACTGAAAGCAGGTCAAATATGATCCAATTAGCTTTGAAGAGTGGTGAGAAGACAAAAAATAAACATAACAAGTTAAACATGTCTCCTTGGCAGGGGCTGTGAAAGAGGCAATATTTCTCTTAAGAGGTCTAATCATGATTCAGTTTAATCATGAGTAGTTTAATTATGACTAAACCTGGTTTAATCACGACTAGTATAGGATGATAATAAAAAATTTTATAATTTTTGTAAATTGTACTTTATTTGGATAGATTATGGTTTTGTTTATATTTTTCTTTATATTTCCACATAATCCAAATATGTCTAATCACCTTGTATAACAAATAATTATAAAAACTATTTCATCTTCAAATGTTTCTCATAGAAACTTTTAAAATGAGTGTAAAGAAATAAACAACTCACAAAGACCCAATGTTAATTGTTGTTATATATTATTTTAGATAAGTTATAATTGCTAAAAGCTTTAATAATAATTAAATGCATTATTATGTTATTAACTATCTACATCAGACACTGCTGGAAATTGAGCTCCAGAGTAATTAAGACAAAAGCATTGTTACAAAAGGGCACAGGCTTGCAGAGAAAAGATAATGCCTAATTTATTTAATAGTCATATAATTATTATTAATAATAAACTATAATAGTGCATTAACTTAACAGGATATTTGGAAAGGTAAAAAAACAGTACTGGTTTAGCAACTAGGTCCTTCTGTACAGCACAAGGAACTATATTCAATATCTTGTGATAAACCATAATGGAAAAAGAATATGAAAAAAAGAATGTAAAGGTACTGGTTTAAATACAGACATACATTATTTAATGCAATCCCAATTTTGGAAATGTTAAAATTCGGAAAGGTACATTCTTTGTGAAATTAAAGAAGCAAATCAGATCACAATGTTTGTAAACTGGTGTTGCCACTGTCAAGAGTTTCCCCATGCCTATGCTGGCAAAACTCAGATGCATCAGAATCACCTGCACGTGTGCTCAATCGTGCCTGACTCTTTGTGACCCATGGACTGTAGTCCACCAGGCTCCTCTGTCCATGGAATTCTCCAGACAAGACTACTGGAGTGGGTTGCCATTTCCTTCTGTAGGGGATATGCCCAACCCAGGGATCAATCCCGTGGCTCCTCCATTAGCAGGCGGGTTCTTTTACTGTTGAGCCACCAGGGAAGCAGAATCACCTGAGCAACTGTCAAAACAGTAGTTAATGATCAGGTGATTCAAGGAATGACACGGGGCTCCTTGGGGCACCCAAGTGAAAGCATTTTTTAACATTTCCTTCAGGTGATTGAGCTTCCCTGACAGCTCAGTTGGTAAAGAATCCACCCGCAATGCAAGAGACCCTGGTTTGATTCCTGGGTCGGGAAGATGTGCTGGAGAAGGGATAGGCTACCCACTCCAGCATTCTTGGGCTTCCCTTGTGGCTCAGCTGGTAAAGAATCTGCCTGCAACTGGGTAGACCTGGGTTCGATCCCTGGGCTGGGAAGATCCCCTGGTGAAGGGAAAGGCTACCCACTCCAGGATTCTGGCCTGGAGAATTCCATAGACTGTATAGTCTATGGGGTTGAAAAGAGTTGGACATGACTGAATCACTTTTACTTTTCACTAGGCCACTTAATTAAGGACAGTCACTTAGGAACAGTGTTAAGCTGGTTTCTGAACTCTATTAATCAGTTAAAATAATTAAAATTTATAATTAAATAATTAAATTTCCATGTGGCGCTAGTGGTAAAGAATGCCAATGGAAAAGACTTGAGTCGTGGGTTCAATCCCTGGGTCAGGAAGATTTCCTGAAGAAGGGCACAGCAACCCACTCCAGTATTCTTAGCTGGAGAATCCCACGGACAGAGTAAAGCCAAAAGGGTCTTGTTCAGAACCAACATTAAGAACAAGAACCATGGGAATGATACTCACTGGTAAATTTAACTCCAAAGTGAGAATGAAGGCCTTCTCCCACAACTTTTATAGAAGTCAAAGGGGGGATTTATCTCACCAGGGACTACAGAGATCAGTGTTTTTTTGTTACCTTGTGGACTCCAGCACATCATCAATATGAACTGAAACAGGAGCCAGAAGGGAAAGAATGCCCAACTGATATGGCAGTAATCAGGGAGGTAGGGGTACTGCAAATATGACTGGAATGACAGAGTGGAACCCACCTATTTTTCCTCTTGTGAGCCTGGGTGAAAACTCCCCTTGGTACTGCCCAAGGATCTGATGAGAGCCAGGGTCCTGTTAAATGCTGGGGAGTTGCATAGGAGGCAGGCCAACAGTTTCACACCTCATGTATTCCATTCGGCAGCCGTCTAAGGCAGACATTATTTATCCCATTTCACAGAAGAGAAGACTGACTCTTTACAGGAATGTATCTGTAATAAAGGGAGGGTTTACTTCCAGTTAAGGCTGGAAGATACTTAAAGTTCACTTTTCTTTAAGTTCGCTGAACCAGTAATTATGTTCATTTACAGACTCATTGAAAAACTGTTCTCATTGCTTCTAAAATCCCAGATAATAAATGAAAAATGTCATGTATTATCCAACTACAGAGAAATGTGCTCCAATTACCATCCTGGGATTATGTGATTTCAGATTTTTGAAGCGTTCATGTATTTTTTTCTTTAATCAGACAATAATAAGTGTATAAATTGCTTTTTAATTACTTTATTAACTTTACATTTTTCCATGCAAATGGGTGAAACTTTACTGTTGACAGAAACAGATTGGATGCCAAGGCAATCTGCAATTAGAAGCTGGTAACACAGAATCCACCTGACACACTGAAATTACATAAGGTTCACAGAAAACCGATCAGGAAAGGCATTATCAGGAAAATGCAAGGAAAAACAGAACAACAGTGGAAATCACAGTATTAATCTCATGGAAATGGCAGGAGTCAAGGCATAAGGCAAAATTCGTCATGATGGTCATGGTGATTAGAGAGCTCCCCCATAAGGATACGCAGACAATTCCTCAACTGCAGCTCCCTAAGTTTTCTCCTGATTTCTCTCATCTCCTCCATGAATATTTCCATATCGTCTCCCTCTCCACCCATCCCATCATTGACCTGTCTATTGGGTATAACCCATCGGAAATTAGGGGCAAGTCGGCGAGCCTGTCCCCGTCTATGATTTCTTTCTGGCTGGTGGCCTTCGCCCCCTCCCAAAGGGCGGTCTTCCTCTCCGTTCTGCACGGGTTGCTCCATTTCTTCGTTTTCCTGGTGGATATTAGCCATGATGAGATTTTTTTCCCCCCGTTATTTTTCTTTGAACAACAAGTAAGACAAAGGCAAGGAGAGACACTGAATGCTTGGTGCACTGACCAGCAGGATTCAGAGTCCTGATAGTAAAGATTAAAAGAAAAAAAATTTGTTCCCACCTCAGGTGCTTCGTGCGCCTTCTGGGGAGCCTTCAATCTGACCTCTTTCCCAGCGCTCTCCTTTTCCCTCCCTCCCTCCAACCCAAAGCCCACCATTTTTCTTTTCCCAGGATTCTTTCCCAGAGCGCAGCAGGCACCAAAATGGAGGACGGGGCACGGGGTCTGGGGAAGTTAGCAAGGGGTCTCAGGCTGGGCTGTGCACCAGTCCCCTTCCTCCCCTGCACTGTTCCCGGCACTGACCTGGGCCTATCCTCGCTGTCTCTTGCTCCTTCCGATCCTCGCCACGAGTGCGCCGCCGCCACACTTGGTTCGGCAGACCTGCAAAGGGCCAGGGTGGGGGCAGCAGGCTGCTGCAGCCGGGCACTTGGCGCCTTCCCGACCCCGCGTGCCCGACTCCCACCAGCCCCCCTTTCCGCGCCCAGCCGCCCCGAGCCCCCGCCCCCTCCCTCAGGGGCCAAGACCTGGGTTCGATCCCTGGGCTGGGAAGATCCCCTGGTGAAGGGAAAGGCTACCCGCTCCAGGATTCTGGCCTGGAGAATTCCATAGACTGTATAGTCTATGGGGTTGAAAAGAGTTGGACATGACTGAATCACTTTTACTTTTCACTAGGCCACTTAATTAAGGACAGTCACTTAGGAACAGTGTTAAGCTGGTTTCTGAACTCTATTAATCAGTTAAAATAATTAAAATTTATAATTAAATAATTAAATTTCCATGTGGCGCTAGTGGTAAAGAATGCCAATGGAAAAGACTTGAGTCGTGGGTTCAATCCCTGGGTCAGGAAGATTTCCTGAAGAAGGGCACAGCAACCCACTCCAGTATTCTTAGCTGGAGAATCCCACGGACAGAGTAAAGCCAAAAGGGTCTTGTTCAGAACCAACATTAAGAACAAGAACCATGGGAATGATACTCACTGGTAAATTTAACTCCAAAGTGAGAATGAAGGCCTTCTCCCACAACTTTTATAGAAGTCAAAGGGGGGATTTATCTCACCAGGGACTACAGAGATCAGTGTTTTTTTGTTACCTTGTGGACTCCAGCACATCATCAATATGAACTGAAACAGGAGCCAGAAGGGAAAGAATGCCCAACTGATATGGCAGTAATCAGGGAGGTAGGGGTACTGCAAATATGACTGGAATGACAGAGTGGAACCCACCTATTTTTCCTCTTGTGAGCCTGGGTGAAAACTCCCCTTGGTACTGCCCAAGGATCTGATGAGAGCCAGGGTCCTGTTAAATGCTGGGGAGTTGCATAGGAGGCAGGCCAACAGTTTCACACCTCATGTATTCCATTCGGCAGCCGTCTAAGGCAGACATTATTTATCCCATTTCACAGAAGAGAAGACTGACTCTTTACAGGAATGTATCTGTAATAAAGGGAGGGTTTACTTCCAGTTAAGGCTGGAAGATACTTAAAGTTCACTTTTCTTTAAGTTCGCTGAACCAGTAATTATGTTCATTTACAGACTCATTGAAAAACTGTTCTCATTGCTTCTAAAATCCCAGATAATAAATGAAAAATGTCATGAATTATCCAACTACAGAGAAATGTGCTCCAATTACCATCCTGGGATTATGTGATTTCAGATTTTTGAAGCGTTCATGTATTTTTTTCTTTAATCAGACAATAATAAGTGTATAAATTGCTTTTTAATTACTTTATTAACTTTACATTTTTCCATGCAAATGGGTGAAACTTTACTGTTGACAGAAACAGATTGGATGCCAAGGCAATCTGCAATTAGAAGCTGGTAACACAGAATCCACCTGACACACTGAAATTACATAAGGTTCACAGAAAACCGATCAGGAAAGGCATTATCAGGAAAATGCAAGGAAAAACAGAACAACAGTGGAAATCACAGTATTAATCTCATGGAAATGGCAGGAGTCAAGGCATAAGGCAAAATTCGTCATGATGGTCATGGTGATTAGAGAGCTCCCCCATAAGGATACGCAGACAATTCCTCAACTGCAGCTCCCTAAGTTTTCTCCTGATTTCTCTCATCTCCTCCATGAATATTTCCATATCGTCTCCCTCTCCACCCATCCCATCATTGACCTGTCTATTGGGTATAACCCATCGGAAATTAGGGGCAAGTCGGCGAGCCTGTCCCCGTCTATGATTTCTTTCTGGCTGGTGGCCTTCGCCCCCTCCCAAAGGGCGGTCTTCCTCTCCGTTCTGCACGGGTTGCTCCATTTCTTCGTTTTCCTGGTGGATATTAGCCATGATGAGATTTTTTTCCCCCCGTTATTTTTCTTTGAACAACAAGTAAGACAAAGGCAAGGAGAGACACTGAATGCTTGGTGCACTGACCAGCAGGATTCAGAGTCCTGATAGTAAAGATTAAAAGAAAAAAAATTTGTTCCCACCTCAGGTGCTTCGTGCGCCTTCTGGGGAGCCTTCAATCTGACCTCTTTCCCAGCGCTCTCCTTTTCCCTCCCTCCCTCCAACCCAAAGCCCACCATTTTTCTTTTCCCAGGATTCTTTCCCAGAGCGCAGCAGGCACCAAAATGGAGGACGGGGCACGGGGTCTGGGGAAGTTAGCAAGGGGTCTCAGGCTGGGCTGTGCACCAGTCCCCTTCCTCCCCTGCACTGTTCCCGGCACTGACCTGGGCCTATCCTCGCTGTCTCTTGCTCCTTCCGATCCTCGCCACGAGTGCGCCGCCGCCACACTTGGTTCGGCAGACCTGCAAAGGGCCAGGGTGGGGGCAGCAGGCTGCTGCAGCCGGGCACTTGGCGCCTTCCCGACCCCGCGTGCCCGACTCCCACCAGCCCCCCTTTCCGCGCCCAGCCGCCCCGAGCCCCCGCCCCCTCCCTCAGGGGCCCCCGTCCCCGCCCGCTCCAGGTGACTCAGGGATGATTTCCCATCGCTCTGGGCTGCTTTCCTGCCTTCCCTGGACCCCTGCCCCCCTGCACCCCCACCCCAGGGGGCCACTATTTCTGTTCCCAGGAAAGCCGGGGTGAGCAGAGGGCTCGCCGGGACTCGTCGCGCTGAACCCCTGTGCCGGCCTCTGGGGTTGGCTGGCAGCTGCCTCCCTGGCGTCAGCGCGCGGCCCCGGGGCTCTTACCTGCTCCGCTGGCCGCGGGCCCGATGCCAACCCGCCGTGCGCAGGGGAGCGGGGAGCTGGTACCCAGACAGGAGTGACGACTGCACCGAAGGCTGCGTCGCTCTGCAGCTCGCGGTCACGTGAGCACCCCACGTCACCGCCGAGCTCGCCCCCAACTCGGGCGGCCAGTGCAGCAGGAGCGCCCCGCTTCCGCCTCGCGCACAGGCATGGACAACCGCCTGTTTGTGCGCTGGGCCACAGCGCGCACCTCCCTGTCCGTCAGTCATCTCGCTCTTCTCCAATCTGGCTGCCCACGAGGGGCCTCACCTCCCTGCGGTTAGAGTTTGCCATTCTCTGGTTATAAGGGAGGGTCTACAACACCCTCTACCCCCTCTCCGCCCCTAGGCCTTGGGTTTTTCTGCTCTCTTTCCTCTTCTCACTGACCAGTCTTTCCCCACCCGGACCCCGCCCGCCATTGCCCACCAAGTGCCCTGAATTCATCTAGGACATTTAGGTTGAAGGTTAGGGTGAGGAGGGAGCAAGAAGCTTGTCAGACAGGCGAGAAGGTAGAATGGGTTGTATATATCCTTCCTAATAATGTCTCTTTATTTCTTTTTTTAAAAAGTCAGCATGCCATCAAAAAATTAAAATTTACAAGGTTTCATTTTTGAAAGAAATGCTTAATCCTGCGGAAAAAAAAAGCCTCATTGTTTGATTTGTTTGTTCACCTGTACTACCCCAAAAAAATTTTCTTTGGACTCCACCACACAACATCAACAACATTTTGGAAACATCTTATTTTGAAAAAATACAAGTATCTTCCCAAATACAGTTGGTGTTTTCAAAATGATCTGTAAAGTAAATCTTGAGGTAGAAGTACAATTGTCAGACCTTGACCATTTTATGTAAATTTATGTGATGTTTTTGATACCACAGTCTGGAGGAAAGGAGCCTATTTATTTTCTGCGTTCCTTTCCAAACTTGGCAAAGCACTCCTACACATACTTCCTTAGAGTGATCTCAGAAATTAAGTACTGGTAAAAGTTAGTTCCAAAGATGTGTATTTTGTAATGTGAATTTTTCCAAAAAATATTAGAAATAAGCATGGGGTATGTGAAGCAATTAAACTTGAAACTCATCTTGAGTGTAACTGTTCATTTTTTCAACTTGAAATAACTGAAAACTATTTTTAAAAATCATGGTTACAAAATAGAGATGCCTTTAGGAAAATGGCATTATTATTTAAAAAATACTTAGTAAGTGTTGGTTGTGTTCAAGGAACCAAACGAGCTATATGTACTGAGTCCAGACGGGCCAGGCAAATGCTAACTGCCTTTAGTTTTGCTCAGGTGCTCAGGGGCTTCAGCTGTGTCTGACTCTTTGAGACCTCATGAAGTGTAGCCTGCCAGGCTCCTCTGTCCATGGGATTATCTGGGCAAGAATACAGGAGTGCGTTGCCATTTCCTCCTCCAGGGAATCTTTTCAGCCCAGGGATTGAACCTGCCTCTCTTGGGTCACCTACACTGGCGAGTGGATTCTTTACCACTATGCCATCTGGGAAGCCCTTTGGCTCCAAACCCCTATGTAATCTCCCACCCTGCTAAACTAGCTGGGACACTGAATAAACGAAGAGTATATGCCTACTGCATACGTAGTTTGAAATATACAAAATTATGTATATATGCATGCATGCTCAGTCATGTCTGACTCTTTTCGACCTTTTGGACATGTCAAAACCATGACAACCTCATGGACTCCTCATGGAGCCTGCCAGGTTCCTCAGTCCATGGGATTTTCCAGGCAAGAATACTGGAGTGGGTTGCCTTGCCCTCCTTCATCCAGGGGATCTTCTGACCCAGGGATCAAATCCGTATCTCCTGCATTACAGGTGGATTCTTTACTGCTGAGCCACTGGGGAAGCCCATGTATCTATCTATCTATATATGACATATGTATGTGTCATATATACACATATATATTCACATATATTTACTAATTTTAGAGATATAAAGAAATATTGATATATTGCTCCAAAAGCTCAAATTAAAAAATAATTGTCTTTTAAAGGAATGCTAGTGATTCCCAAATTCTCTTTCACAATTAACAACTCTTCCTAAAGGTAGCTCTACTAATGATACCCGTTGGAATCATGCCGATTAGAGGCATGAGTTGTGGTATCAGACATGTCTGGGTTTAAATCATGTTTCTGCTACTTATACTGATGTATGACTTTGGGTCAGTTACTTATCAAGGTCTCTGTGCTTCCTCTGTGAGACAGGGATTATCAGAAGTAAATCACATATTTCAAGTATGTACTACAGAGCCTAAGGAATCATCAACGAAAGTTAATTCATTACTTTTTAAAAAACTATTATTAGATGGTTTCTAACAAGGTTTAAAGAGTGGGCAAAGCATAGTTCTGTCCTTAGCTAGATACGCTTGTCTTTAAAATCTGTGAGGGTCCTAAACACATCTGCTGTCTTCTACTTTGCAAAGTCAGTGACTTATAGAATTCTTTGTACCAAGTAGGTGATTGGTGAATATTTGTTGACTGATATATCCACTATTGAGGTTCATGGGGCTTCCCAGGTGGCACTAATGGTAAAGAATCTGCCAGCGAATGCAGGAAACATAAGAGACAATCCCTGGGTCGGGAAGATCCCCTGGAGAAGGAAATGGCAACCCACTCCAGTATTCTTGCCTAGAGAATCCCATGGACAGAGCAGCCTGGTGGGTTACAGCCCATAAGGTCACAAGGAGTCGAACACAACTGAAATGACTTAGCATGCAGCATGCATACTGTGGCTAATATGTTGCTTTTCATTCAGGGGACTATATTTAGAGCAATATAGAAAAACTTTTATGAAAATTAGGAATTACCCAGAAAGAATCCCCTGAAAGTAGACAAACTGCTATGACATAACCATTGAATGGCCTCCCCAGATGGTGCTTGTGGTAAAGAACCCGCCTGCCAATGCAGGAGATGTAAGAGATGCAGGTTCAATCCCCGGGTCGCAAAGATCCCTGGAGGAGGGCATGGCAACCCAATCCAGTATCCTTGCCTGGAGAATCACATGGAGAGAGGATCCTGGTGGGCTGCAGTTTAGGGGGCCACAAAGAGTCAGACATGACTGAGCGAGTGAGCACACATGTAACCATTGAATACAAAATTTGAAAAGTAGATTGTTGGTTCTCGCAGTGGCTCAATTCTTTGCTATTCTCTTTTTGATTCATCTTGGATTAGTCTTTTGCTTGAAACCACCAAATTTTCTTGGATGAAAACATGCATTTGTGTATTTTTCAAGATTAGAGGTTAGGCTACATGGGAAGTTGGTTGTAATGAAGTGATATTTTAAAGACAGATGAACTATGACTGATTAATGTTGATGTTTGACAGAAAAAAAAAAACACCAAAATTCTGTAAAACAATTATCCTTCAATTAAAAAATAAATTAGTTAAAAATAATAAAGATAGGTGAAATTTGTCCTTGTAATGATGTTGTCTTCACTAAAGTGTTGTGAGGTGTTGATTGAGATCTTTTCTTGTCCTTGGTGTTTTCTGAGGAGTTGAAGATAGGTAACAACCTGTTGCAGAGAAGCCAGTGGCACCCCACTCCAGTGTTCTTGCCTGGAAACTCCCATGGACGGAGGAGCCTGGTAGGCTGCAGTCCATGGGGTCGCTAAGAGTCGGACTCGACTGAGCGACTTCACTTTCACTTTTCATTTTCATGCATTGGAGAAGGAAATGGCAGCCCACTCCAGTGTTCTTGCCTGGAGAATCCCAGGGACGGCGGAGCCCAGTGGGCTGCCGTCTGTGGGGTCACACAGAGTCGGACACAACTGAAGCGACTTAGCAGCAGCAGCAGCAGCAGCAGCAACAACCTGTTGAGAACAAAATTTTTTAATTTCTAAGGCTGAGTTGGAAGGATATAAGAGTCTTAGTTTGGGACTCATGTCCCTGAAGGACAGAGAGAGTGAACTGGTTTGATGACTTTTACCCTAAAATAATAGAAGAGTAGTATAGTCCTGGGAAGGAGGAGCCTGTGTTTATGTTTGGGGAAGTGCAATATTTGTGAAAAGAACCTAATTCCTTTCCTTATCTCCTATAATTATAGTGGAACCAGCCACTTGATTGGTTTCCTTCACCAAAGCCGAGGAGGTGGGACCCCAAAAGAACAGTACATAAAGTATAGGGATATCTACAAGATACTCAGTTCAGTCCCTCAGTCGTGTCCAACTCTTTGCAACTCCATGGACTGTGGCACACCAGGCTTTCCTGTCCATCACCAGTTCCCAAAGGTTGCTCAAACTCATGTCCATGGAGTCAGTGATGCCATCCAACCATTTCATCTTCTGTTGTCCCCTTCTCCTGCCTTCAATATTTCCCAGCATCAGGGTCTTTTCCAATGAGTCAATTCTTTGCATCATGTGTTAAGTTTCACTTATTCCTCTGCTGGATATCTGCATTACCATTGGGATTTTGAGCTACCTAGATGCTTTGGGCATTGGAGAAGGAAATGGCAACCCACTCCAGTGTTCTTGCCTGGAGAATCCCAGGGACAGGGGAGCCTGGTGGGCTGCCATCTATGGGGTCGCACAGAGTCGGACACAACTGAAGCGACTTAGCAGCAGATGCGGGAGCCTGGAAAGAACATTTTTGAAAGATGATGTTGTGGTGTGGTCAGGTATAGAAAGGGCTAAGATTAATCCCCTACCAAAGTTCCCAATTCTGGATAAGTGTGAAAAATAAATCCTACCATGCTTACAGTTTCCAGAGTTGGGAAGAGGGGAGTTATTGAGATACAGATTTACCAGAAATTGATACAGACTAGGACAAAGAGACCTGTGAATTATAGGAATTCCATGTGAGGGTTATGAGTAAGAGTCACATACAAGATATGGCCCAGTCTTCCAAGGAAACACTTGAAAGGGAGATGCTTGGATGTGAGTCCTTAGCAGCAGTTTTTCTAGAAATCAAGCTTGAGCTTCAGTGATGATTAATCATGTGAGATAGCAATCTTACCCTAGGTATTCACATAAAGAGTTGTCTTTATATCCCTCTTCTTCAAACTCTCAAGTCATTTGAGTAAACACAGGGAATTGAATGCCATTGGATGCCCATATATCTGACTGAATAATATTTCTGAGTGTGTCTGTGAGGGTGTTTCTGGAAAAGTTTAGAATTTGAATTGGAAAACTGAGTAAAGCAGATGGCCTTCCCCAATGCAGGTAGACGTCATCTAATACCACTGAGGGCCTAAATAAAACAGAAAAGCAGAAGGTCGAATTTACTCTCTGCCTGATTGCTTGAGCTGGGACTTTTGATCTTTCTCTGCTTTTGGTGTTCCTGGTTCTCAGGACTTCTAATTCAGACTGCCACCTACATGTTAGCTCTCCAACTCTCAGGCTTTTAAAGTATACCACAGGCTTTCTTGGCTCTGCAGCTTGTAGACAGCACATCATGGGACTTCCCAGGCTACATAATCATGTGAGCTTATAGACTTATAGTCAGTCTATAGACCTTTTAATTGATAATTGATAGATAGATACATAGACTCTAGATAGAAACATAGATCTCCTGGAGGGATGAGGAGGATTCTGAATCAAAAGTGATATCAATGTTTTAATTTTTTTAATATAAATTTAATTATTTTAATTGGAGGCTAATTACTTTACAATACTGTATTGGTTTTGCCATACATCAACATGAATCCGCCACAGGTGTACACGTGTTCCCCATCCTGAACCCCCCTCCCATCTCCCTCCCCATCCCATCTCTCTGGGTCATCCCAGTGCACCAGCCCCAAGCATCCTGTATCCTGCATCGAACCTGGACTGGCAATTCGTTTCATATATGATATTATACATGTTTCAATGCCATTCTCCCAAATCACCCCACCCAAATTACTTTACAATATTGTATTGGTTTTGCCATACATCAACATGAATCCGCCACAGGTGTACACGTGTTCCCCATCCTGAACCCCCTTCCCATCTCCCTCCCCATCCCATCCCTCTGGGCCATCCCAGTGCACCAGCCCCAAGCATCCTGTATCCTGCATCGAACCTGGACTGGCAATTCGTTTCATATATGATATTATACATGTTTCAATGCCATTCTCCCAAATCACCCCACCCTCGCCCTCTCCCACAGAGTCCAGAAGACTGATCTATACATCTGTGTCTCTTTTGCTGTCTCGCATACAGGGTTATCGCTATGTTGCCATGATGTATAGCTCACATGTATTTGGCTGGAAAGGTACCCAGTTGGATTGTAGTTATTGTCCTGTTTCCTCTCATTATACTCTCATGGGTGGGTGCAGGATTGAAAGCAGATAGTCTGGCACATGGTGGGCCTTGTGGGTGTGGATATCTCTGTTCCTGCCTAGAATGGTTCTCTATGGGTCATCCCAGTGCTTCAGTGCTGCAGTCTTATTGTGCTTCTCTTTTTCCCTAAATGTAAGCACGTATTAACAAATTGAAGCCAGGTATTTTAAAATCTAGGAAATTATGCCTACTTTAGCTTCCCAATAAGCTATGGCCATTATAATTTTGATGCCAAGAATTTTGAAGAACTGAGAACAGACCTGATAAAATTTTAAAGATGTTACTTTAAGAGTTTGGAACATTTGAAAAATAATGTATTCAATATTTCATTCAAGAGATCTTGTATTAAATAATTACAAAGCCATAAGGCTAAGACATCTGAGTGTGAAGTCAACAAATATTCAGGACCTCATTACCTATTAGTGATCCACGGGATTTCCCAGGCAAGAATACCAGAGTGGGTTGCTGTTTCCTTCTCTAAGGCATCTCCCTGATCCAGGGATCAAACCCACATCTCCTGCTTGGCAGGTGGTTTCTTTACCACTGAACCACAAGGGAAACCCCAAGTTTATTTATAACTAAACAGTAAGCTAACACATACTCTGAATTTCTCACACACACACGCACACACTCCTCCCTTCCTCCGTTCTTCCTCTTCATGTTACACCCCTGCCCCAGTTCCTGAGTCAGGGGCTACTTTTCCCACCATGAATCTAAGACTTAGGCATTTGTAGCATGACAGTATCTTGAGCCATATTTTACACTTAGAGACTTACGCCTGGTGACTTGATGACCCCCTCCTCCACTCCCATTCCTCCCTCATCCCCTCCCATTTATTGTACTTGTCCTCATATTTGAGATTAAAAATGTTTTTCTAATGCTGGACATTAAGTATTGATTACCTCCATGTTCTAAATTATCTCAGAGGACAAGGTATTCTTTTTGTAAGTAGAAGGGGAAAATCATTCATTATTTTTCTTTTAAATTCAGGCTATGAGATAGTATATACAGGATTATCCTAGTTTCCTTAAAAATACATAGTGATGAAAATGAAATAAAACAGCACTTATATAAATGCTGGTATATATGAAACATTATTGTAGATATATATTCATGATTGCATTTTATCCTCCCCCAAATTCTATGAGGTAGGTGCTAATATCATCCCCTATTTTACAAATGAGAGTATTGTAGGACAGCAAGGCTATGCAACAGATAAGAAGTGGTAGAGCAGGAATTCAAACACATACAGTTTAGTTCTTAACTCCATGCTCTTGCCCTCTACTCAGTTTCATTTATTAATAAGTCCCAGACTTCCCTGGTGGTCCAGTAGGTGAGAGTCTGCCAGCCAGTGCTGGGGACACAGGTTTGATCCCTGATCCAGGAAGATTTTGCACACCGTGGAGCAGTTAAGCCCATGTACCACAACCACTGAGCCTGCATGCTGCAACTACTGAGGCTCATGCACGCAGAGCCCGTGCTCTGCAGCTAGAGAAGGCCCACGTGCAGCAGCGAAGACTCAATGCAGCCAAAACATAACAAATTAAAGAAACATTTTTTAAAAGTCCCAAATCTATTTCTCATTCTTTCTTTTATCCATCTATTGTTTGAGCCCTTTTCTGTGCCAGGCACTGCCTGCCCATTCCACGTCTCAATCTCAGTACTCTATTTACATTTCTGATTTCCAGGACATAGTTCTTTCTACTTAATTAAAATAACAGAAATATACTTTTCATTCAATCCTAATTTATTAAGCATCTACTATGTTCCAGGCCCTGGAGATACAAAAAGCAATAAGACAGATACAGCCTTCATATTGTTATGTAGCACATAGTTTAGTGGGAGGAAACAAGGAGTGTGATAAGTACTGAAGGGGACAGCACTGAGTAAGAGGACTTAACCCAGTTGCCAGTGAAGTCTTCCAGGAAGAAGAAATGTCTAGGAGGTCAATTTCTGCTATGACAATGTGAGGATCTCTGTGGATCTACTTTCCTGTGAAACTAGTGAAATTCATAAAAAAAAAAAACAAGCAAAACAATTTAAAGGCTCTAGAAAGGTTTTAAGGGAAACCATTAAGTGGAAAACTATTCAAGAAAATCTATAAAAACTTCATAAGAAATACTAGTCTGTGGTATTTGAACCTAGACCTCTCCCTTTTTCCTTACTCCCATGTCAAGGAAGCAAAGTTGCACTCCTAACTATCAGCCAAGAACATAGGATATCTTCCTCCTGCAGCTCACAGCCATGGCAATTTCTTTCTCGGAAGAGGAGTATATCAATGTTTCATATCCTGCCCCCACTACTGAGATTGCGAGGTTAGGCTCTGGGTGAGTGCAATTGAGAGGTGGGGGCTCTTTCTTTCCAACCAGCCCTCACTAATAGAATGGAAATTGTCCTGTGGGTGTGGTACCACTGAGAATACTGGGGTCCTTATCACTCTTGGTTTGGCTGTAAGGTGTGGTTCCACACTATGAGAAGCAAGGTGAGAGAACATCAGGCTGTTTCCTTTCTGCCTGCTTTAAGACATCAGGTGCTAAAGCACAAGTGTCATTCAAAGATAAGAGTGCCATTGTCTCCACCCCCAGATCCAGAGCCCTGGATCAGAGATTTTGCCTGCGGAGAGAACAAAGTCATGAATCATAAAGGTGCTAAAATTTTCCCAATGGAACTTTTATTTGCAACAAAGCATGGAGGCATTTAAGCCAAAGTTGCTCTAAAAACAGAATGGTTGTTGTAGAGGCAGTTGGGAAGTGATTCAGGGGTTTGGTGAAGATACCAATTAGCGGTAAGCTGGCTAGATTGTTTTAAAAAGTCAGGTAAGGGGATTTCCCTGGTGGTCTAGGGATTAAGAATCCGCCTTGCAATACGGGGAACGTGGGTTTGATTTCTGGTTGGGGAACTATATGCCTTGGATCCAACATGCCTTGGAGTAACTAAGCCAGTGTGCCACAGCTAGAGAGTCCGTGCATCTCAATGAAAGATCTCACATGACCCAGTGAAGATTCCAAGTGCCACAACTAAGACCTGACACAGACAAAGAAAGAAAGAAAGAAATATTAAAAAAAAAAAAAATTATTCAACTTTTTACTTATTGTTACAATGGAGTAACTACTTCTAACTTTTTTCCATGCCAAACCAAAAACTGGAAGCAAGAGGGAATTTAATGATAAAAGAGTTAACACATAAGTAATACATGACAATTATAAATATATATGCCCCTAATAACAGAGCACCAAAATATATGAAGCAAAAACTGACAATAAAAAAGGGAGAAATAGAAAATTCAATAGTAATATTTGGAGACTTTAATAACCCACTTTTCATAATAAATAGATCAACTGGGCAGAAGATCAACCAGGAAATAGAAGATGTGAGAACACCATACACCAACTAGACCTAATAGACATACAGAATATGCCACCCAACAACAGCAGAACACATATTTTTCTCAAGTGCACACTGAACGTTCTTCATGGTAGACCATGTAATGGGTCATAAAACAACCCTCAATACATTTAAAGGATTAGAAGTTAGTTATACAAGATCTGTTCTCTGACCACCCTGCAATAAAGTTTCATATCAACAACAGAAAAAGTTTGGGAAATTCACAAATATCTGGAAATTAAGCAAAACACTCCTAAATAGCCAATGCATCAAAGAACAAATCAAAATGGATATCAGAAAATACTTTGAAATTAAAGAAAAATGAAACATAGTGTACAACATACCAGAACTTATGGGGTGGAACTTTGGTATTTAGAAGCACAATGTACTCAAAATGATAGGATAGAGCTAAACCTGCATAAAGGGAAATATATAGGTTTAAGCCTGTATTTAAAACAGAAGGAAGATCTCAAATCAACATCCTAACTTTCCACCTTAAGATACTGGGAAAGAAGAGCAAACTAAGCATAAAGCAAGCAGAAAGTAGGAAATAATAATAATTAGAGCAGAGATTAATGTAATGGAAAATAGAGAATAGAGAAAATTAGTGAAACCAGAGCAAATTCCTTGAAAAGATCAACAATGCTGACAAATCCTCAGCTAGATTGATGAGAGAGAGGGTGAGAGGGAAAGAGAGAAATGTGTGTCAATGTGTTACTAGAATCGGAAATGAAAGANCACTTTAACCTCAGATGTGTATAAGAGACAGATAGAGAATAGAGAAAATTAGTGAAACCAGAGCAAATTCCTTGAAAAGATCAACAATGCTGACAAATCCTCAGCTAGATTGATGAGAGAGAGGGTGAGAGGGAAAGAGAGAAATGTGTGTCAATGTGTTACTAGAATCGGAAATGAAAGAGGGGCTGGTATCACTGACCTTACAGATATGAGAAAAGATTATAAATGAACAGTATGAAATATTACATGCCCTTATATTAGATAATAGAAGAAATGGACAAATTCCTAGGAAAACATAAACTACCAAAACTATCTCAAAATAAATAAACCATCTGAATAGACGTATAACAAATGAAGAGATTGAATTAGTAATACATTTTTTAAACTACCCACGAATAAAATTCTAGGCCACATGGCTTCACTGCTGAATTCTATAAAATATTTCTTCCTTCATAAATTCTTCAAAAAAAGGAAAAGGAAACACTTCTCAAATAAACCATCTGAATAGACGTATAACAAATGAAGAGATTGAATTAGTAATACATTTTTTAAACTACCCACGAATAAAATTCTAGGCCACATGGCTTCACTGCTGAATTCTATAAAATATTTCTTCCTTCATAAATTCTTCAAAAAAAGGAAAAGGAAACACTTCTCCTCTTATTTTATGAGACCAGTATTACCCTGATACAAAATCCAAACAAAGATATGACAAGAAAAAACTACAAACCAGTATTGCTTGTGAATATGGATGCAAAAATCCCCCAACAAGATACTAGGAAAACAAATATAGAAACATATAGAAAAAATTATACATTATGACCAAAAGAGATTTATCCCAAAATGCAAGCTTGATTTAACATCTCCAAGCCAGGAATTCCCTAAGCATAATGAAAGTTATTACAAAAACCCTCCATGGACATTATGTGCTGTGCTGTGCTTAGCCTCTCAGTCGTATCTGACTCTTTGCAATTGCATGGACTGTAGCCTGCCAGGCTCTTCTGTCCATGGGGATTCTCCAGGCAAGAATACTGGAGTAGGTTGCCATGCCTTCCTCTGGGGTATTTTCCTAACCCAGGGATTGAACTCAGGCCTCCCCACTGCAGGCAGATTCTTTACCATCTGAGCCACCAGGGAAGTCCAAGAATACTGAAGTAGGCAGCCTAGCCCTTCTCCAGGGGATCTTTCTGACCCAGATATTGAACCGGGGTCTCCTGCATTGAAGGTGGATTCTTTACCAGCTGAGCTACCAGGGAAGCCCCCTGCTGATATTATACTTAATGTTAAAACCATGAATATCTTTTCCCTAGTATTAGGAGCAAAAACAAAGATACGTGCTCTCACCATTTCTATCCAACATTACAACTGGAGGTTCTAGCCAAGACAATTAGGCAAGAAAAAGAAATAAAAGGCATCCAGATTGAAAAATAAGAACTAGAACTATATTTACAGATGACATAATCTTATGTATAGAAAGTATTATGGAATCCACTGATAAACTAACAAAACAAACAACTTCAGCAAGATTGCAAGATATAAGTTGAATATACAAAGATATTTAAATATAAACATATTTCTATACACTTTTAATGAACAATTAGAACAAGAAAATTAAGAAATCAATTCTACTTATAATAGTACCAAAAAAACTGAGATATTTAGAAATACATTTAATAAGGGAAGCATAAAATCGATATTCTGAAAACTGCAAACTATTATTGAAATTAAAGAAGAAAATTAAATGATGCCATTAAGAAATTAAAGGAGATGCAATTAAATGGGGAAAAAAATCCCATGTTCATGAATTGAAAATTTTAATAGTGTTAAAATGGTAATGCTTCCCAATTTGATCTATAGATCCAATGCAATCCCTTTCATAATCCCAGCTGATTTCTTTGTAGAAATTGACAAGCTTATTTTAAAATTCATATGCATTGCAAGGGACCCTAAATAGCCAAAACAACCTTGGAAATGAACAAAATAGGAGGACTTATGTTTCCTGGTTTCAGAATTGCTTCAAAGTAATGGTAATCAAAACAGTGTGATCCTGTCACATGATAGACATATAGGTCAATAGGACTGAATTGAGAGTCCAGAAATAAAATTGTTTCAGCTGATTTTTGACAAGGATGCCAAGACCATTCAAGGGGAAAAAACAGTCCTTTCACAAATACTCCTGGATCAACTAGACAGCCACTGGCAAACTAACGAAATGAGACCCTTATCCCATGCCATATACAAAAAACTAACTAGAAATAGATCAGAGACCTAAATGTAAGATTTAAAATGATACAACTCTTAGGGGAAAAAAATGTAGGGACAAATCTTCACGAACTTGACACCGAAAGAATGAGCAGAAAAATAAAAAATATATATTAAACTTCATCAAAACTAAAATTTGGAGGGCATCAAAGTATACCATCAGGACTTCCCTGGTGGTACAGAGGATAAGAATCTGCCTGCCAATCAGGGGACACAGGTTCAACCCCTCCTCTGGGAAGATTCTACACGCTGCAGAGCAACTAAGCCTGTCACCAGGACTACTGAAGCCACGCTCTAGAGCCCTCAAGCCACACCTTCCGAGCCCACTTCCTGCAACTGCTGAAGCCTGTGCATGTACAGCCTGTGCTCCGCCACAAGAGAAGCCACTGCAATGAGAAGCATGTGCACCACAACTGGAGAAAGTCCACGCAAAGCAACAAGGGCCCAGCTCAGTTCAGTTCAGTCGCTCAGTCATGTCCGACTCTTTGCGACCCCATGAATAGCAGCACGCCAGGCCTCCCTGTCCATCACCATCTCCCAGAGTTCACTCAGACTCACGTCCATCGAGTCCGTGATGCCATCCAGCCATCTCATCCTCGGTCCAGCTCAGCCAGACCTAAATAAAGAAAATAAATAATTTTCTAAAACGTATGCCATCAGGAAAGTAAAAAGATAACCCACAGAATGGGAAAAGATATGTACAAATCATGTATCCAAGGGATTTGTATTCAGAGTATATAAAAACTCTTACAACTCAATAATAAAAAGGCAAATATCTCAATTAAAAATGGGCAAAGGATTTGAATAGACATTTCTCCTAGTAATATATACTAGTGGCCAATAAGCTCATGGAGAGATCCTCAATATCATTAACCATCAGAGAAATATAAATCCAAACCACAATAAGATATCACTTACCTCTGCTAAAATGGCTACGTCAAAAAGTCAGAAAATAAAGTGTTGCCAAGGATATGGGAAAATTGGAACCCTTACACACTGCTGATAAGTATACAGCAGTATACACACTGAAGGTAAAATGGTCAGCCAGTTTGGAAAATAGTATGGCAGTCCCTGAAACAATTAAGCATAGAGTTACTGTATGACACAGCAATTCAATTGCTAGATATCTACCCTAGAGAAAAAAGATCATTATGTCCTCACAAAACTTGTACATAAATCTACATAGCAACATTATCCATAACAAGCAAAAGATGAAAACAGCCCAAATATCCATCAATGGACTAATGGATAAACAATATGTTCATATCCATACAACAGAATATTGAAGTGAAGTCGCTCAGTTGTGTCCAACTCTTTGTGGCCCCATAGACTGTAGACTACAAGGCTCCTCTGTCCATGGGATTTTCCAGGCAATAGTACTGGAGTGGATTGCCGTTTCCTTCTCCAGGGGATCTTCCCAACCCAGGGCTCGAACCCAGGTCTCCTGCATTGTAGACAGACGCTTTACCATCTGAGCCACCAGGGAAGTCCTCAGCCATAAAAGGAAATTAATACATGGAACACAATGGATTAACCTTGAAAACATATGCTAAGTGAAAAATGTCAATAACAAAAGATCACATTTTATGAGTCCATTTTTATGAAATGTCCAGGAAGAGGAAATCTATAGAGACAAAAAGTAGATTAATGTTTACTTAGGGCTGAAGGGATAGGGCGTGGGGGCAGGATCATAGCTAAGGTATGGTATTTCTCTTTGATGTGAAAATGTACACTAAAAACTATTGACTTGTACACTTAAGGTGGGTGAACTATATGGTGTGTGAATTATATCTCAATAGTTTTAAAAGAAGTAATGTCTATTCTGGGATAATGAGTAGGAGCTTTAAGGAAATGATGGGACTCCATTTAGCAGTGTTGCTGTTGTTGTTGTTAGTATTTATTAAATACCAACTGTTGCAGAGTAGAGATTAGGAGTGAGGGCTTTGACCTTAGGCAGGTGTTCCATTTAATAGCAGGGTGACCTTGGCCGAGACACATAATCTCTTTAAGCCTTGCTTCCTTTTCTGTTAAATAGTAGGTTAATAGCATAACATCTGGAAAAGGACTCAGAATTCATGAAAGGGAAGGATTTTGTGTAAGTACAAGAAACTATTTTGACATGCAAGGATACATGTTACAATGCAAGCATAATAGAATGATCTATTAGGAGAAATTTTTAAAAAGTAACTATTCCTTCGGGGAAGGCAATGGCACCCCACCCCAGTACTCTTGCCTGGAAAATCCAATGGACGGAGTAGCCTGGTGGGCTGCAGTCCATGGGGTCGCTAACAGTCGGACAGACTGAGCGACTTCACTTTCACTTTTCTCTTTCATGCATTGGAGAAGGAAATGGCAACCCACTCCAGTATTCTTGCCTGGAGAATCCCAGGGATGGGGGAGCCTGGTGGGCTGCTGTCTATGGGGTCACACAGAGTCAGACACGACTGAAGTGACTTAGCAGCAGCAGCAGCAGCAACTATTCCTTAAACAATCAGATAGCAAGAGGTCCGATGAGATATCAAGATATCACTTTGAAAGACACAATCCCTCCCTTTAGTGCGCTGAAGGGCTTTATGTTGGTATTTGTGAGCATGTGTGTGCTGTGCTAAGTTGCTTCAGTCGTGTTTGACTCTTTGCGATACCATCAGCTGTAGCCTATCAAGCTCCTCTGTCCAAGGGATTCTCTAGGCAAGAATACTGGAGTGGGCTGTCATTTCCTTCTCCAGGGGGTCTTCCTGACCCAGGGATCGAACCTGCTTCTCTTACGTCTCCTGCACTGGCAAGCAGGTTCTTTACCACTAACGCCACCTGTATATATTATACTTAACCTCCTGTCCTTCATTTTTCTAGTAATAATGCATGATGAACATGTAGTACATATGGAGCTACCTCATCCTTGCAAATGGATTCTTTACCTATAGTGTACTGAAAATATTAGGGAGTGTTTAAGCAAAATATTTGAATGGACATTTCTCCAAGTAAGATGTTTGAATGACCAATAGTACATGAAAAGATGTCCCATACTCAACTAAATTATCTAGCAAATGATGCAGCTATTTTTTTCTGAAGCTCTTGTAAAACACTGGTGTCAAAATATCAAATGATTGATTTTGGATACCATTATGTGCAAAAGGTTTCCCCCTCCCTCAAAACTTTCCTATAGAGGGAACAGACCAGCTTTCCTCCTAGCTTTTGGCTTTTCCTTTTATAGAGGCAGTAACGATTATATATGTAAAGGATCAGGGGCTGACTTACAAACACACACACACAGAGTCAGTTTAGTCGCTCAGTCGTGTCCAACTCTGCGACCCCATGAATCGTAGCACGCCAGGCCTCCCTGTTCATCACCATCTCATGGAGTTCACTCAGACTCACGTCCATTGAGTCCGTGATGCCATCCAGCCATCTCATCCTCGGTCGTCCCCTTCTCCTCCTGCTCCCAATCCAGAATACTGGAGTGGGTTACCATTTCCTTCTCCAGGGGATCTTCCCAACCCAGGGATCGAACCCAGGTCTCCTGCATTGGAGGCAGACACTTTAACCTCTGAGCCACCCAGGGTTCCCCTCATGGCTCAGAGGGTAAAGAATCCGCCTGCAATGTGGGAGACCTGGATTCGATCCCTGGGTTGGGAAGATCCCCTGGAGAAGGGAACTGCTATCCACTCCAGTGTTCTTGCCTGGTGAATCCACGGACAGAGGAGCCTGGCAGGCTATATTCCATGGGGTGGCAAAGAGTCAGACATGACTGAGCAGACACACACACAGAATCCCTTAAGTAACAGCAATTCCCTAAATCAAAAATGAGCCACAATTCAAAATTAATTTTGAAAAGAGATTTTTAAAAAGAGGTCTCTAGCTCAGTAGACGGTTTGACTGAAAGCTGACGCAGCCTGAAAGAGAAGCCACTGTGCGAATAAACGGACGGTGGAGTGACACAGGGCCTGGGGGAAGAAAGGGAAGCAAACATTTGCTGGATGGGTCTTTCTCGTTGCTGCAGAAGGATGTGGTAGGCCAGGGGGAAATCCTTTAGTGAGAAGGATTCTGGAAGGTCCATACATGCTTTCTGGAGAAGAAAAAGGAAGAAGTCCCCTTGAATCCACTGACAACAAAGGTCCATGAATTAATGAATGAGGGATGTGATTGTTAGTTTTATGGGTCAACCTGGCTAGGTTCTGGTGCCCAGTTGTTCGGTCAAAGCAGTCTAAATGTTGATATGAAACTCTGTTTTAGATGTGATTTATATTTAAATTGATAGACTTTAAGTAAACCAGATTACTCTCCATAATGTGATTTATAGAATTGTGATTAATAGTGTTTTTGTAAACAAAGTTGATTTAAATTAAAAAAAAATTTTTTTTAAAGGTTGTTGGTTTACTGCCCACTCCCAGAACTGTGCTTTGCAGGCAATAGGAGCTCAATAAACATCTGTTGAATGAATCTGTTAACGTAGTGAATTAGTCACATTCTCATTAAGACTCTTCTTGCATCTATTCAGTCATGATGCATTATTCATTCAAAATACATCTAAATTAAATCTACTTCTTGCGTGATTGATTTTTCTGAGTTCCATACGTGATTGGTTCTGTTTCTCTTCTTAGGCTGTCCTGTCCTCGCTGGTATCAGAGTTAAGTCGGGCTGATGAAATGAATCCCATAGCTTTCCATTTCATTCTGTGCTCTGGAAAGGCTTAGAGAGCATGGGAATTATCTGTTCCTAGACTATTTGGGAGAACTCATTGTAAAACATTTGGTATTCCTTAGACAATTCCTTATTCCATTCCGTTTCCTCTGTGGTTATTGGCCTGGTCAGGTTTTCTGCTTCTTGTGGATTTGGTTTTTAAAATTTAGGTAGTCTTCAATAATTGTTCACTTTATCAAATGTATTGCTATACAGAACACAGACACGACTTAGCATGCATGCACATTCACAGCCTCCTCTGCTATCAACATCTACCAGATATGGTGGTATTACAATGGTGCACCTACTTTGACACTTTGTGTAGTCACTGAGTCTTGTCCAACTGTTTCGTGATACAATGGATTATAGCCTGCCAGGCTCCTCTGTTCATGGAATTTTCCAGGCAAGAATACTGGAGTGGGTTGCCATTTCCTACTCCAGGGGATCTTCCCAACCCAGGGGTTGATCCCGATGCAAGGGTCTCTTACATCTCCAACATTGGATTTTGTTGTCGTTCAGTTTAATCATAATCTAATCAGATTATTTTGTAGTAGTCTTTTATTAAGAGACTCCAAGTTAACTACTTATTTTCCTATTGATGAATATTTCTAATATGTTCCTGATTTTTTTTACTTTTACTATGCTGTTCTGAATCCACCTGCAATGGGGGAGACCTGGGTTTGATCCCTGGGTTGGGAAGATCCCCTGGAGAAGGGTGTGACAACTCAGTCCAGTACTCTTGCCTGGAGATTCCCATGGACAGAGGAGCCTGGCGGGCTACCATCCATGGGGTCACACAGAGTCAGACGCGACTGAGCGACTAAGCCCAGCACAGCACATGCTGCTGTGAATACTCTTGACCAAGTCTTGTTGACTTACTATGCTAAGAGCTTCTTCAAAGTACATGCCTCTGAGTGGAATCCTAGGCGCTAGATTATGTGCATTAAGAACCCATCTATTTTTTTAACTGATTGTTTAAGAACCCTTCTAGAGATCACCAAATTGCTCTCTAAAGTAGATGTATCAGGACTTCCCTGGTGGTCCACTGGCTAAGATGCCATGGTCCCAATGCAGGCAGCCAGGGTTTAATCCCTGGTCAGGAAACTAGATCCCACATGATGTAACTAAAGAGGCTGCTGCTGCTGCTGCTAAGTCACTTCAGTCGTGTCCGACTCTGTGTGACCCCATAGACGGCAGCCCACCAGGCTCCCCCATCCCTGGGATTCTCCAGGCAAGAACACTGGAGTGGGTTGCCATTTCCTTCTCCAATGCATGAAAGAGAAAAGTGAAAGTGAAGTTGCTCAGTCTGTCTGACTGTTAGCGACCCCATGGACTGCAGCCCACCAGGCTACTCCGTCCATTGGATTTTTCAGGCAAGAGTACTGGGGTGGGGTGCCATTGTCTTCCCCAAAAGAGGCTACATGTCGCAACTAAGACCTGAAAGAGCCAAATAAATATTTTTTTTAAAGTAGACATTAATACCAATTTATATTCTTTCCAGGGGGTACATAATAGTTCCAACTATAATTCCATACTCTCACCAGCAATTGGTTTCTTCACTTTTGTATTTATTTTTGCCAAACTGGCTGAAAAACTGAATCACTTGTTTTTATTTTCCTTTTTATGATTTCTAATAAAGTTCATCATCCTATGATTTATTTGGTTTTTCTTTGTTGTGAATTTTTAAATTTTTTGCCTCTTTTTCCACAATAGGCTATTTGTATTTTATTGATTGGTAGGAGTTCTTTATAAAATCTGGATACTAATCCTTATGTTACAAATGTCTCCTTTTACATTTTAACTTGTTACAATCAATTTTTATGATGTCTTTTAATAAACAGACTTTTCATTTTACTGTAGTTGAAATGATCAACTTCTTCCTTTGTAGTTTGGGTTTTGGGCTTTCTCTCACCTTAAAAGGCATAACCATAAAAATTTTTTTCTTCTAAAAATTGCTTTTCACTTTGGGTTCTTATCTGGAATTCATTTTGAGTATATGATCTGAGCTAGAGGCCTAATTATGTATAATGAGCTGTCCCAGCATTGCTGATATGAGTTCATCTTCTCCCTATATCAGTTTTATGTAAGTCATTGTTTTCATAGATAGATTCTGCCTGACCAAGATGTCACCCCGCTCTGACCCAGCTACTGAGGAATGTAGCTTAGCACAAAAGCCAGATGAGTTTACTAATACTGAGCCACAGAATTATATAACCTCAACCATTCAGGTCCAGCTGTACCACGGGGACAGGTTGGATCACATGGATGGCATCCTATCTTGCAAGAAATAGAACTGTGCTTTCTTGAGCTGACTGGGCTCCCAAAGAGGAAGGAGAATGAAGCCAACGATGCCCTATTTATTATTCCAGAATTTACCAATCAGATTAAGTCACCCTCTCCAAAGACACAGGAGATGTACTAAACTTCTTCCCACCTAAGATGTATTCATGCCCTAGTGTCGCCGTTAACAAATTACCACAAATACAGTTGTGGAAACACAAATTTATTCTTAAAGCTCTGGTGGTCAAAAGTCCAAAATCCATTTCACAGAGCTGAAGTCAAGGTTTAGGTTGGGCTGGCTCCTTTGGTTGGGAGGCCCTCAGGGGAGAATCTGTTTTCTTGCCTTTTTCAGCGTTTATAACCACCTCTTTTTCTCGACTCATGGCTTCTTCCTCCATCTCCAAAGCTCATTACTCCCATCTGTGCTTCGGCTATCGCATCACCTTCTTCTCTGACTCTGAGCCCTCTTGTACCCATCTTATAAGGACCCCTGTGATTACCTTGGGACAACCAGGTAATCCAGAATAACCTCCCTACCTCAGGACCCTTAACTTAAGCACATCTAGAATGTCCTTTTCTGCTGTCTAAGGTAACATAGTCACAGGCTGTGGGGGTCAGGATGTGGACATGTTAAGTCGTTAAGTTGTGTCTGACTCTTGCGATCCCACGGACTGCAGTCCACCAGGCTCCTATGCCCTGGGGATTTCCCAGGCAAGCAGACTGGAGGGGGGCCATTTCCTACTCCAGTGGACATGTTTGGGAACCATTATTCAGTCTGTGACAGAAGTTTCATTTCCCTCTTATGCCAACTAACTTTGTTTGCTCCCAGGGACACTGGTAGGAGAGAGATTTTGCTCATGAAAAGTTCCAAAAGAGTTCCCTATTAATTAAATTAATGGTTTAGTGCCATTCAGTATCCAAGGCTAAGTTTTCATTCATTTTTCTATTACTTTTCATTATGCCTATCCATGCAGTCCATATAGCATATCAGAGGATTATCAATGAGATTAAATAACAGAATTATACTAGTCTAATAATAACATGCAAAAGGAAACTTGGAAATAATCATCAGGGAAATGCAATCAAAAACACAATGAAATATCACCTCACACCTGTTAGAACAGCTTTTACCAAAAAGACAAAAAGTAACAAGCATTGGTGAGGATACAGAAGAATTCAAACCCTTATGAACTGTTGGTATGAATGTAAACTGGTACAGCCACTATGGGAAACAGTATGGAAGTTCCTTAAAAAATTAAAAATAAAGCTAGCATATGATCCAGTAATTTCATTCAGGTATTTATCTGAAGGAAATAAAACACTAACCTGAAAAGATATATGCACTTCATGTTTACTGCAATATTACTGACAATAGCCAAGACATGGGAGCAACATAAGGGTCCACCAATGGATGAATGAATTTTTAAAATGGAAAATAGACTATTACGCTAAGTGAAATAAGTCAGACAAATACCATATGATCTCACTCACATGTAGAATTGTTTTTAATGAATTTATAGACAGAAGAGACTGGTGGTTGCCAAGTGGGGGTTGGGTGAAATATGTGAAGACAGTCAAAGATACAATCTTCCAAAGATAAATCTTAAGGGTGTGTATATGACACAGTGACTATAGTTAATAATTGTTGTTGCTGTTTAGTTGATAGGTCGTGTCCAATTCTTTTGCAACCCTGTGGACGGTAGCCTGCCAGGCTCCTTTGTCTGTGGGATTTCCCAGGCAAGAATACTGGAGTGGGTTGCCTTTTCCAGGGGATCTTTTCGACCCAGGGATCGAACCTGTGTCTCCTGCATTGTCAGGTGGATGCTTTACCACTGAGTTGCCAGGGAAACCCATAGTTAACACATTGTATAGCATATTTGAAAGCTTCTAAGAGAATAGATCTTAAATGTTTTCATCTTGAGAAAAAAAATTTTGCAACTACGTGTGGCAATGGATGTTAGCTAGACTTATTGTGGTGTTCATTTCACAATATATACAAGTATCACATCATTAGGTTGTACACCTGAAACTAATATGTCATATTAAGTATACCTCAATAAAATAAGAACATCAAAGTTTTTCTTATAACCAAGTTTTTCATAGTCTTTCTTCTCAGAGTCATGATTTTAATAAACCAAGAAGATCTAAAAAAAAAAAAAAG
>SJYX01006972.1:6671-73225 GCA_006410675.1 Oreotragus oreotragus
AATACCAGACCACCTAACCTGCCTCTTGAGAAATCTGTATGCAGGTCAGGAAGCAACAGTTAGAACTGCACATGGAACAACAGACTGGTTCCAAATAGGAAAAGGAGTACGTCAAGGCTGTATATTGTCTCCCTGCTTATTTAACTTATATGCAGAGTACATCATGAGAAACGCTGGACTGGAAGAAACACAAGCTGGAATCAAGATTGCCAGGAGAAATATCAATAACCTCAGATATGCTGATGACACCACCCTTATGGCAGAAAGTGAGGAGGAGCTAAAAAGCCTCTTGATGAAAGTGAAGGAGGAGAGTGAAAAAGTTGGCTTAAAGCTCAACATTCAGAAAACGAAGATCATGGCATCCGGTCCCATCACTTCATGGGAAATAGATGGGGAAACAGTGGAAACAGTGTCAGACTTTATGTTTGGGGGCTCCAAAATCACTGCAGATGATGATTGCAGCCATGAAATTAAAAGACGTTTACTCCGTGGAAGAAAAGTTATGACCAACCTAGATAGCATATTCAAAAGCAGACACATTACTTTGCCGACTATGGTCCGTCTAGTCAAGGCTATGGTTTTTCTTGTGGTCGTGTATGGATGTGAGAGTTGGACTGAATTGATGCGTTTGAACTGTGATGTTGGAGAAGACTCTTGAGAGTCCCTTGGACGGCAAGGAGATCCAACCAGTCCATTCTGAAGGAGATCAACCCTGAGATTTCTTTGGAAGGAATGATGCTAAAGCTGAAACTCCAGTACTTTGGCCACCTCATGTGAAGAGTTGACTCATTGGAAAAGACTCTGATGCTGGGAGGGATTGGGGGCAGGAGGAGAAGGGGATGACCAAGGATGAGATGGCTGGATGGCATCACGGTCTCAATGGACGTGAGTCTGAGTGAACTCCGGGAGATGGTGATGAACATGGAGGCCTGGCTTGCTACGATTCATGGGGTCGCAAAGAGTCGGACACGACTGAGCGACTGAACTGAACTGATAGGAAACCAGAATTTTCGTGGCCCCTTTGAAGGACTGTAAGTACTTACAGTAAATTCCATGCTTGGAGATACTCTCAAAGTTCTCCCTAGGACCATGACCAGTACCTCACAGAGGCTATAAAGATGTCCATAGTTAGGCTGGTCTTCACACATGAGGTACCACCTCAGTGCTCTGCTGACGCTTGACTACAAACCTTTATTGCCTGGAACACTATGTTTTATATCATTAAAAGCGTACTTTTTTCCCTCACTACTTACTATACACACAGTTTTTCTCAAGCTTCACATCCCTCCTGCTAGCACTAAAGAAAAGTGAAAGTGTTAGTCCCTCTGCTGCTGCTGCTGGTGCTGCTGCTACTAAGTTGCTTCAGTCGTGTCCAACTCTGTGCGACCCCATAGATGGCAGCCAACCAGGCTCCACCGTCCCTGGGACTCTCCAGTCAAGAACACTGGAGTAGGTTGCCATTTCCTTCTCCGATGCCTGAAAGTGAAAATTGAAAGTGAAGTCGCTCAGTCGTGCCCAACTCTTTGCGACCCCACGGACTGCAGCCCACCAGGCTCCTCCATCCATGGGATTTTTCCAGGCAGGAGTACTAGAGTGGGGTGCCATTGCCTTCTCCAATCAGTCTGTCAGTCATGTCCAACTCTCTGGGACCCCATGGGCTGTGGCCTGTCAGGTTCTTCTATGGGATTCTCCAGGCAAGAATACTAGAGTTAGTTGCCATTCTCTTCTCCAGGGAATCTTCCCAACCCAGGGATCGAACCTAGATCTCCTGTATCAGAGGCAGATTCTTTATTGTCTAAACCACCAAGGAAGCCCTCCTTTACACAGAATTGGAAAACTGATGACCTCTTCCACTAAGGTTGGGAAAAGCTTCCCATGGCACAAAGTATCTTCAGTGCTGTACCTTCTCTGTGAGCTCTGGCACATGAATGTTCCTTAGAAATCCACACTAGACAGATTTTTCTGCCATGGCAACATGGTCCAACCATGAAAGTTTGTATTTTAAAAGAGCATTTTCTAAGATAAGAAATAGGAAAGAGTTGAGTCTGGGAAAAAGTCACTGGAGAGCTCATCTCTGAAGCTTTTACTTGTTCGTTCATTATTTCTGGCATAGGACGAACTATTGGCTTCTTTAGCTTTGCAAGGAATAAGTCCAGACCATCAGAGCTGGACAACCAGGCAGCTCTCTCCACTGGCCAATGTGTTCATATTAAAAAATGACTGCTGAGCAACACATCCTTGGCTGGGGGGTTCACATGATTAGGTAACTTGAAGTTTCTGACTGAAGAAGATGATTCCAACAAGACTTAGATGGAACATGAGGGACACAGAAGTCATTTAGTCTATGTTTACAATAAAATAAAAGAAACTTTGAGAGACGAAGCCTTTGATATTAGAGGTAATAATATAAAAAAGACAGCTAATCCAGATGAAAAGCACTGGTTGAAGATGGGTGATATTAAATGAGGATACAAAATACGAAAAACCGAAGAACAGAGTCAACACAGCAGAAAATAGTAATGTAACTACAAATTTTGAAAACTTTCACAGAAAAAGAGCACAGAAACATTATTTGTTAAGCCCTTTCTATGCACATCGTAGAAAAATATCCTTGACTGGTTTTGTAAGAAGTAATGTCAGTGGTGGGACTGTTCTAAGGTTTTTAAATTCAGTGGCTCAACAGTGTTCTCAAAGACCCAAACTCTTTCTGTATTTTTCCTGTATCATCTTTAGAGGTAAAATAAATATTTAAAATAGTAATATAACTTATTACAGAACTTGAATTTTTATAACCAGTTGAAGAGACAGAACAATTTTAAACACACTAACCAACTTTGAAGATACAACTTTGAAAATATCTGCTAGAAACATTATGACAAAAATTAAAAATAATAAAATCATATTTCAGAATATTTTCTTTATAAAAAATGCCAATAACATAGTATGGGATCCCAACTGGATACAAGTAAGAAACTCTTTAAAACAATGATTAAGTACCAAGAAAAGTTATTTTGCTTATGTTTTTAATATTTTCTCAATAATTATATACATATAAATTAATGTTATTTTTACTTTGAGAAATAATTTTATTTTTGAAAACTGTTATTAATTTTTTTGGATCATACGTGCTTTACATGTTGTTTTAGTTTCTTTTATACAAGAAAGTGAATCAGTTACACATATATCCCCTCTTGTTTAGATGAAAATGTTTTTTGAATAGAAAGGTTATATGTGTCTACTCATTTAACGATTTTTGTGTATCAATAAATGCATATTTGAAAATTATGTTTTAATTACATTTAAGACCCATGAAATCTCTGGTTGCTGCTGACTTTTCAGAACAAGGAACAAGACAACAATTAAATGTGAATGGAGGAGGAAATAGAGGTTCCAGGAAAGAATTGTATGAAATAATAGCATCAGGTTTTGCTATTTTTTGTGTGGTCCATAAGTCAGCAACAGAAGTACCTGAGAGCCTCATCAGAAACCAGAATTTCAGTCTTCTCTTTCAGCCATACCAACCTAGAACCTGCATTTTTAACAATATGCCAAGTGATTCATATCCACCAAAATAATGAGAAGCACTGGATTTGGACTGGAAATGGATACACTGGAGAAATATAGTACAATATCAACTATAATGTTATAACAGATTCAACCGGCTTAGTTGAATGTTTCTCCAACTGATAAAGATGTGCAGGTGTGCCTTAAAAATATGGACTTAATTAATAAAGGGGTATTTCTACTTAGCAAGTTGAAACGAGAGACAGAAAAATTGATTAATGGAAGAGAGTTATTATAATGATACACCATGGAATTGAACATATATAGTCTGGAGAGTGAAGGCATGAGAGAGAAGAAATAGTAAGAGAGAAGCGGGTCAATGGATTGTGATGTTCAGTGGGTGGAAGGACTGTTGGAGTTGGGGAATTAAGAGTAAACTGGCAAATAGGGAATGTTGATCAGAGAGGCTGTTCACAGTGGAAATAATGGGTAAGTTATAAATACTGGTAATGGAAAGATCTAAGCCATTTAGCCTTTGGCTCTGGGAGTAAGTAACTTGTTCAGGGTAGGCAGTAAGACTTACTGATAAAAGAAAAGTTCAAGGGAATGAGAAGCAAGATAGTAGACAGATCATCTATGTAGATAATGAAATCAGAAAGAAGTTTCATAATGGTGTTAAAGAGAAGGACCACAGCCAGCAACAAAGACCTCAAAGGAGCAATTGAGGGAACCACAACTCTGTAGAAGACTGCAAACAAGAGGTCAGTCAGTTCAGTCGCTCAGTTATGGCCAACACTTTGCAACCCCATGGACTGCAGCACGCCAGGCTTCCCTGTCCGTCACCAACTCCCAGAGTTTAAAATTCACATCCATCGAGTCGGTGAAGCCATCCAACCATCTCATCCTCTGCCGTCCCCTTCTCCTCCCATCTTCAATCTTTCCCAGCATCAGGGTCTTTTCCAGTGAGCCAATTCTTCACATCAGGTGGCCAAAGTGTTGGAGTTTCAGCTTTAGCATCAGTCCTTCCAATGAACACCCAGGACTGATCTTTAGGATCCCTTGCAATCCAAGGGATTCTCAAGAGTCTTCTCCATCACCACAGTTCAAAAGCATCAGTTCTTCGATGCTCAGCTTTCTTTAGAGTCCAACTCTCACATCCATACATGACTACTGGAAAAACCATAGTTTTGACTAGATGGACCTTTGTTGGCAAAGTAATGGCTCTGCTTTTTAATATGCTGTCTAGGTTGGCCATAGCTTTTCTTCTAAGGAGCAAGCATCTTTTAATTTCATGGCTGCAGTCACCATCTGTAGTGTCTTGGGAGCCCCCCAAAATAAAGTCTGTCACTGTTTCCACTGTTTCCGCATCTATTTGTCATGAAGTGATGGGACAGGATGTCCCATCTTAGTTTTTTGAATGTTGAGTTTTAAGCCAACTTTTTCACTCTCCTCTTTCACTTCTATCAACAGGCTCTTTAGTTCTTCACTTTTTGCCATAAGGGTGGTGTCATTTGCATATCTGAGGTTATTGATATTTCTCCCGGCAATCTTGATTCCAGCTGTGCTTCATCCAGCCTGGTATTTCACATGATGTACTCTGCATATAAGTTAGATAAGCAGGGTGACAATATACAGCCTTGATGTACTCCTTTCCCAATTTGGAACCAGTCTGTTGTTCCCAAGTCCAGTTCTAATTGTTGCTTCTTGACCTGCATACAGATTTATCAGGAGACAGGTCAAGTGGTCTGGTATTCCCATTCTCTTTAAGGATTTTCTACAATTTGTTGTGATCCACACAGTCAAGAGCTTTGGTGTAGTCAATAAAGCAGAAGTTGATGTTTTTCTGGAACTCTTTTGTTTTTGTGATGATCCAGCGAATGTTGGCAATTTGATCTCTGGTTCCTCTGCCTTTTCTAAATCCAGCTTGAACATCTGGAATTTCACAGTTCATGTACTGTTGAAGCCTGGCTTGGAGAATTTTGAGCAGTGCTTTGCTAGTGTGTGAGATGAGTGCAATTGTGCGGTAGTTTGAACATTCTTTGGCATTGCCTTTCTTTGGGATTGGAATGAAAACTGACCTTTCCCTGTCAGTTATAAGAGGTAACTGGGTGGTATAAAACAAGAGGTAGTGGGTGGTATAATCTGATAAATTAAGATTCATACTGGGTACATGGGAGGGAGGTAGTGGAAAGGAGCAATGTCGAGCAAGAAAGACATCTAGCCCACCTCCAGACCAAATTATTAAGGGTGATAAATGGAATATAGACTGCCATATCAGTAAACAAATGTCACCATCATCAGCAACTGCAGCCACAATTGCAGCCTCAGCTGATGGTGAACTGGTGAGCCCTGAGGGAACTCAGGGAGGAAAGAAAACCTGCCATCCAGTAGCCACCAAACTGCAGCTACTACCCTTGCTGAGTTCAGAGGAAACTCAGGATGTGAAAACAGCGTACTGGCCCCAGATAAATGAGGTGCCAATCAAACGAATGACTTCAGTGAGCCCAGACTGTTGCGTCTTCCCATACATAGAAAAGAGCTAAATTCCTTAACTTGAGATTTCTAGTTTTCTATAGGTGTCGAGGAGAGCGAAGAAGTTGGCTTAAAGCTCAACATTCAGAAAACGAAGATCATGGCATCCGGTCCCATCACTTCATGGGAAATAGATGGGGAAACAGTGGAAACAGTGGCTGACTTTATTTTGGGGGGCTCCAAAATCACTGCAGATGGTGACTGCAGCCATGAAATTAGAAGACGCTTACTCCTTGGAAGAAAAGTTATGACCAACCTGGATAGTATATTCAAAAGCAGAGACATTACTTTGCCGACTAAGGTCCGCCTAGTCAAGGCTATGGTTTTTCCTGTGGTCATGTATGGATGTGAGAGTTGGACTGTGAAGAAAGCTGAGCACCGAAGAATCGATGCTTTTGAACTGTGGTGTTGGAGAAGACTCTTGAGAGTCCCTTGGACTGCNAAGATCATGGCATCCGGTCCCATCACTTCATGGGAAATAGATGGAGAAACAGTGGAAACAGTGGCTGACTTTATTTTGGAGGGCTCCAAAATCACTGCAGATGGTGACTGCAGCCATGAAATTAAAAGACGCTTAATCCTTGGAAGGAAAGTTATGATCAACCTAGACAGCATATTAAAAAGCAGAGACATTACTTTGCCAACAAAGGTCCGTCTAGTCAAGGCTATGATTTTTTCAGTAGTCATGTATGGATGTGAGAGTTGGACTATAAAGAAAGCTCAGTGCAGGAGAATTAATACTTTTGAACTGTGGTGTTGGAGAAGACTCTTGAGAGTCCCTTGGACTGCAAGTTGATCCAACCAGTCCATCCTAAAGGAAATCAGTCCTGAGTATTGGAAGGACTGATGCTAAAGCTGAAACTCCAATACTTTGGCCACCTGATGCGAAGAGTTGACTCATTGGAAAAGACCCTGATGTTGGGAAAAATTGGGAGCAGAAGGAGAAGGGGATGACAGGGGATGAGATGGTTAGATGGCATCACTGACTCGATGGACATGGGTTTGGGTAGACTCTGGGAGTTGGTGATGGACAGGGAGCCTGGTGTGCTGCGATTCATGGGGTCACAAAGAGTCAGACATGACAGAGCGACTGAACTGAACTGCACTGATGTTGGAAGCATCACTGAGGTAGATGCCCGAGGGATGGCCAGGGGCAAGAGGAGGATGAGGAGGGACAGCCAGCAGGACAGAGCCAGATCCAACATCACATCCACGTGTAGAGGCTGGGAAGGGAGCTCTGCGTTTAGGACCTAGTGAAGCTCAGCTTCTTGATAGCTCAAGAATGGGTGTAGGCCATCTCAGAAGGCAAGTGATCAGATTATTTTTAAAGGAGAAATTTCCACTAGAAACAAAGCCACCTAAGTGATTATCTAGTACTGACTGTATCAAAGTAAACATTATATAATCTAAATACCAGGTTAATGTAGCCTCTTCCAACATGCCCACAATGGTGGTTTAATCGCTCAGTAGTGTCTGACTCTTGTGACCCCATGGACTGTAGCCCACCCAGGCTCCTCTGTCCAGGGGATTCCTCAGGCAAGAATGCTAGAATGGGTTGCCATATCCTTTTCCAAGGGATTTTCTCCCTGCAGGGATCGAACCCAGGTCTTCTGCACTCAGGCAGACCTCCTGCATTGCAGGCAGATTCTTTGTTAAATGAGCCACAATAACTATATTAATGGATATTTTGCAGAAAAACTTTTTTTGAAAAGTTGGGGTAATAAACACAACAGCCCTTCAAACACCCACTGCAATGACTGATTCTTGAGTATTTATTTCACTGCATTCACCTTGTAGTTTCCCTTCCTGATAAAATATAGGCCCAATGCATCAGGTCCACTATGTGTGCACAAGAAAAGGGAAAAGGTGAAAATTACAAGCTGTTTTGTTCCTGCCCATATGAGTTGGCATTCTAGCTGCTTATTTCATAGAGCTTGAAGGCTCACCTAAAATTTTACTGCCATGATAAAATGTCATTAACATTTATTGTCAGAGAAACCGTATGGCTTAGAATGTTTTAAATGTACGTGTTCATTGAATCCAACAAGACACTTGACACATTTATTGAAGTCTCTAAGGCTAAGATGGAGGATATGACAGGATAATTGTTAACTAGGTGGATTCCTAGCTATTGAAACAAACTGAATGAGTTGAATAATAATTTACCTTACATTGAGAGAAATCATGGCAAATGAGTGGGGAAACAATGAAAGCAGTGACAGATTTTATCTTTTTAGGCTCCAAAATCACAGCAGATGATGACTGCAGCCATGAAATTAAGACACTTGCTCCTTGGAAGAAAAGTTATGACCAACCTAGACAGCATATTAAAAAACAGAGACATTATTTTGCCAACAAAGGTCCGTCTAGTCAAGGCTATGGTTTTTCTAGTGGTCTTGTATGGATGTGAGAGTTGGACTATAAAGAAAGCTGAGCGCCAAAGAATTGATGCTTTTGAACTGGTGTTGGAGAAGACTCTTGAGAGTCCCTTGGACTGCAAGGAGATCCAACCAGTCCATCCTAAAGGAAATCAGTCCTGAATATTCATTGGAAGGACTGAAGCTGAAACTCCAATGTTTTGGCCACCTGATTTGAAGAACTGACTCCTTGGAAAAGACACAGATGCTGGGAAAGATTGAAGGCAGAAGAAGGGGATGACAGGATGAGATGGTTGGATGGCATCACCGACTCAATGGACATGAGTTTGAGCAAGCTTCTGGAGTTGGTGATGGACAGGGAGGCCTAGTGTGCTGCAGTCCACAGGGGTCTCAAAGAGTCAGACACAACTGAGTGACTGAGCTAAACTAAACTGAGGGAAATTTTGGAGGAAGACATGAGGAATTCTATAGAAAGTGTTCTATATTCTTTTGAAAAATGAAGTTGCTCAGTCGAGTTCAACTCTGTGTGATCCCATGGACTGGAGCCTGCAAGGCTCTTCTCTCCATGGGATTTTCCAGGCAAGAATGCTGGAGTGGGTTGCCATTTCTTTCTCCAGGGGATCTTCCTAACCCAGGGATCGAACCTGAGTATCCTGTACTGCAGGCAGACTTTTTACCATCTGAGCCACTAGGAAAGCTTCTATACTTTATAGAAGGTATTATCAAATTTACAGATAACAGAGCTAGAGTGGTTAAATATGATGATATTATTAAGATTTAGAGCTATTTCACTGCCGAGACAAATTTAAGATAAAATTTGGCACATTTCATGCCTATGTCAAACTTGACTTGATAGTGATAGACTCAGGAAACAATGTCCTGGAATTTTTATCTGACCGAATTCCAGTATAAGCCCACAGTACTGCACACCTGGGGAGGGAGCAGGAGGCGAGAACTAAAGCTTTGTAAACGTGTGTCGATGGAAGAATGTGTTCAGGTCAAAAGAATAGTTCCACTGGACTCCAACATGTTAAGATCAGTCACAGTTAGAATATCGTGTTCCAATCGAGGTGTCACATTTTAAGCAGATTTGGAGTAGTATTACAGCGTTTGGAAGTATAAATAACAGGAGGGTGATGATTTGACTTCTTAAGAAGAATACATAAAAGAATTAGGGAAATTCAGTCTGGAGTTGAATTCACACATACAAGTGATAACTATTTTCAAAATACTTGGAGGGTATGAAAGAGAGAATAAGGCTACTCTTCATTGCTTCAGAAGCCAAAGCTTTAGAAATAGTTTAAAATTTTAATGAGACTTTAACTCAGTATGAGGAACGAGTTTCTAATGATTATTGTTGACTACACATACATTATGCTGCTGTTAATGAGTGTTCAAACAAATCCTGTGCTTACCAAGACTGTTAAAGAGAGAATTGCTCCTTTGAGTAGACAGTCATGCCAGATCAACTTTGAGGTCTCCTCCTCAAAGTTTAAGATGCAACAAATAATCATCAAAAAAACATCACTCAGATGAAAGAAACGTTTACAATGTTGGATCTTAGAAATGGCATTTAGATAACTGCAGCTCCATTATACTGTAGGGATATAGTTGAAGCATTGTCTTCCTCCTCATTCATGATCAGCCCATGTTTATCTAGACATTATTGTTTCCTGGTGGGTAATCTGTTAACTGAGAATGGGAGGTTAAGAGCCGTATATGAGCATAAGAAAGCCAAAGCCTCTTACAGAATAAATAAAAGTTATTTTTCTTCCTTAAGAGAGTTAACAGTTGCTCTCTGTCCGTTCCACCCACCGCTGTCTTCATCAAACATACAAAGAGGCAAAAATCTAACTCAAATACTCAAGCTTATTGTGCCTGCACTCCACCTCATTACACATGTTTATCTAGACATTATTGTTTCCTGGTGGGTAATCTGTTAACTGAGAATGGGAGGTTAAGAGCCGTATATGAGCATAAGAAAGCCAAAGCCTCTTACAGAATAAATAAAAGTTATTTTTCTTCCTTAAGAGAGTTAACAGTTGCTCTCTGTCCGTTCCACCCACCGCTGTCTTCATCAAACATACAAAGAGGCAAAAATCTAACTCAAATACTCAAGCTTATTGTGCCTGCACTCCACCTCATTACTATCACTTTGGGTCATTGTTTCTATCTCTGTCTTCCACAGTTCTTGATTCATAGGGAATAGTCCATAAACGCTTGTTAAATAAACACATCTTCTTTGTGATTACTTTTTGCTATAAATCCTTATAGCCTTTTTTCTACTATCTAATTTATAAATTATCCAATTTATATCTAGATGTCTAAATATAATATCTAATTTATAAATCTAAAATGACACAGATCAATTTTTTTACATCTTCCGCAAGAAAAGGCCCTTTTCCATAGTGTCCTGAAAAAGTTTCTGTGTGAAGTAGATGGGAGAAACATGCTTTTTGAAAAAAGAAAACTTAGGAAGTGGAGAACGTTTCTGAGGATTCCTCCACTTCCTCCACTTTAGATTATGTTCTAAACCTCAGAATATCTTAATCTAGAATCCCCAGTTCACTCGAAGATCTACAAAACGAGGAGGACACATGTCCACAATTGCCCTAAGATTATGTTGACATTTTTGTATACATGGATAAGTGCAGACTTTCTGGGGGAAGTGTCCCTACCAGTAACCAGAAAATTTTAAGAACTACTATCTTAATTTTTTTTCAGACTTTAGTTTTTATAATTCAATTTGAAGGCTACAAAGTATCCATTATGTATCAGGTGCTGTGCCTAGTACTGAGGAAACAAAAATGACAGACAACCTTGAACTCAGTTCGCTCACAATGTATGAGGAAGGCAATTAGGTTAATAATATGTTGAGAAATTATAAAAGAAAGATCTGTTTAAAAGCTTTTCTGCTGTTTTTCTCCAACTCTGGTTGATTGCATTGTTAGACCTTTGTGCCACCAAATCCCAGGTGGATCAGTGGTAAAGAACTGCCTGCCAAAGCAGGAGACACAGGTTTGATCCCCGGTGGGGAAAATCCCCTGGAGAAGGAAAAGGCAACCATCCAGTATTTTTGCCTGGGAAATCCCATGGACAGAAGTCTGGTGGGCTACAGTATATGGGGTTGCAAAAGAGTTGGTCACGACTTAGCTGCTGAACAACAATGCCACCCACCGCTAGAAACTTCTTTCTAACATGATTCACTTTCTCTTTTCAGCCTGTCACCAGTGGGATTAAATGGTGTTCTCATCTGGGGTGGTTCAGACGGTAAAGGAACTGCCTGCAAGGCAGGAGATCCAGGTTTGATCCCTGGGTCGCGAAGATCCCCTGGAGTAGGAAATGGCAACCCACTCCAGTATTCTTGCCTGGAGAATTCTGTGGACAGAGGAGCCTGGTGGGCTACAGTCCCTGGGGTCACAAAGAGTCAGACACGACTGAGTGACTATCTGTTAAACCCAGGAGGTTTTAAGACTGTGTCTAAAGGACTCATAAGCAATAGATGAAAATGTTCACTTTAACTATCTTTACATATTGTGATCAAACCTCTAGCCATTAGAGGAATGGTGTGGGATTTTTCTTCACCTGATAAATACTATATACCAAAGAGGCAGTGGTACATCCTATAAATCTAGAAGACAGGCTAAGATGGCCTTTGAGCTACTTACAGAAGGTCCAAAAGTAGTCAAGATTCCTTCTTTCCTTCTTCCATCAGTGTTGTTAATGTTCATTTACCACCAATAAAAGCCCAAGGAAAAGGACCCAACTCCTCAGTCCCTCACTGTCAATATTTGTAACCCCCTTTTATGAGGATGACAACTAATTAAGCATTAGATCAATGAATGACTATAATAGCATCAGAGTTTCAGGTTCATGAGAAGGACTAGAACTGGACTTTCAACTTACACCTCATTTCCTTGTGTCAATGTACATTAATTTATTTAATCATTTCCTCGTCTATGAACTTTTCAGTCATTTTCACTGTTTGGACATTACAAACAATGCTTCCAGGATTATCTCTGTAAATATGTCATTTTCCACATCTGTTAGTTTAGCTCTTAAATTCTTAAAAGTATAATTCCTGGTTCAGAGGGTAGAGACATGTTAATAATGGTGAGATATATTGTCAAAGTAGCCATGTTTCTTAAATAATGTTTACAACAATTGTTTACCATTGAGGCAGTTACTAGAGATAAACGAGGAAAAGTGATCAGCAAACAAAGCAAAATATCTGGCGTGACATCATTTATATTGCTTTCTTTCTCCATTGCTGATGAGGACTAAAGGTTACTTCTTTTAGAAAATGGAAGGAGTGAGTCCAGACAGGAATTTTCTTTCTCTACTAATGATTGGGTAGGTCCCCAAAGGAATGTAAGACTTTATCCCAGAACAAAGCCGTCATCAGTCCCTTTGTATTCCGGGCAAAGTAGAGAAAACCAAAAGATCCATTTTGTCATCCCCTGTCTCAAATCAGATGCCTTTCTGTGGTCTTAAATGTTTGTGTGACTGACAAGTGGGACTTCTGTTATAATTCACAATGCAATCACTGTTCTAAACATGCACATGGCCCACTCTGTCTCAGCTTCAATTATAAAATCTTCAGCCAGAGGCTATTATCCTCTGTTTTGTTCTGTCAGCAGCACAGCGAGCCAGTGAATTTCCAACTGGGATCAGGTGGCAAGAGAGAAATTTCTCACACTTCATCAAGCCTTTATGCACCCCAGTATATTTCCTCCTTTGGGGAGTGGGGCCCTGATTGGGGAAGTTCCCTCGATGTCTGTACAGAATCTGTGAGAGCGCATAAAGCTTTGGCTTCTTTCATAACTCATCAACTAAATTTTAAATAAGATTATAAACTTGTTCTAGGAAAGCCAGACAGCTACCTGGTTGACCTTTATCTGCTGAAGTTCGGATGAAGGGGGCAAAAATTGCTAAGCCCTGGTTAAACTTTTTAAGCCCTACTTTAACTTTTCTTTAGTTAAAAACATCCTGTGTTATAAGGGTGGTGTACAGTTGTGCTCAAGTCTATAACGATCTTATTAGTTGCTCTGACTACCTAGTCAGTTTCTCAGAGCCCTATCAGAATCCAGGCAGGGCGTGTTAGTTCAACAACACACTCTTTTCTATGGTGCCAGGAGACAAAATGTCAATGTGCCTGGTGCATTCCTCTGGGATAATAGAAATGAAGTCACTACATTAGAAAATGAGTCATGGGTCCAGGTACACGTCCCACCCTGAACACACAGCCTCTCCCAATTTAAGGTCATTAATCCATCAGCTGGAAGAGTTCTAGTACCCAGGAGAGAGTGAGCAGAAGTGTCACTTAAGGAGCATCGAGGTTTATAATATTCGAGATGGTAATGACAGTGGTTGCTGCAGACACTGCAGTTTAAATGTGCCTATCAGAAGGTACACACTGAGAGGCCAGTGCTAAAATGGAGGGCTGAGAACTCGACAGCTCGAAGGGCTGTCTATGAACTGGGGCAGTTTGGGGAAACAAAGGGGGGCAGAACTAACATTCGAGAGAAGAAAATGTTACCTTTCGAGGACCTACTTGATTAACAAATGATTACTTTAAGTCAAGAGGTGTAGGGGAAAGTTATACTCTTCAAAAACAATATAGCAAATATCTAACCACTTCCAAAATTTTTTTAGGTTTTGCTAAGCTTTCATAATAAAAGGTATGAAATTAGAAGGAAACTCCTAGATACTTCCTTATTACCTGCTATGTAGTCATGTTTTAATGGAACATTACCAAAGGTGACCTTTACTGCGCGTGCCAGAGAAGCCTAGCTGTCACCTTGAGACTCTAGAGGAAGCATAATAGGAGCTGTTTGGCAAACTTAACAGTTTATACCATTCCTAAACAGCCTAATCAATAAATAAAAGGGAAAAAACGGTATTACTCCATCCTCTAGGAACCGAGAATCAACATACAAAAATTGAAAATTATCATTTTTATCCTGACTTTGATCTTGAACACTTCTTCATGCCTGCAAAATACATTCTGCACCTCCACCCTATCATACACTTTCTCACTCACACCACATTCTTTGAGGAAAGAAAATACAGTTTCAGGTTGGGAGTTTCCTTTGATGCTAAGATACTTTAAAGGTGAGTATAGAAAAATGAGAGAAATAAATGTTTATTCCTTTCCCAACTGGATTTTGCAAAGCAAACTGCGAGAGAAAACAATCCATTCTCAGGCAGTGTGCATTTGTTCCCTCCGGTCTCTCTCTCGTTCTGCTCAGGATTAAATGTTCCCCTTGTGCTCGACCAAAATGGAAATATGATCTCATGTTTGTTTCTTGTGTTGCCTTTCTGTCTCATAGGCCAATGCGATACTGGGTAAATTTTGATTTATTGATGTTACTTCGTCCCCCAAACACAGGGAAACTCTTCAGGGAGCTTGTCGTGAGCGTCTCCAAGGGCAGCTGAATCTCCAAGGTAGACAATGCATAAAAATAGAGTGATGCTTCAAGGTGCTAAAGGGACATCACTCAGTAAGGTCACTGCCATACTCCAGGTGCAAGTTAAGAATTCTACCAGACATGGTTGCCAAATATGAATCAAACTAATTTATTATCAGTGCTCTTCTTAAATCTTCTGATCTTGGGATTTTTCCAGTGAGAAAGGGGGCTATTTTCCATTCCCCATACAAAATACAAAAATTCTGATCACATTATACACTTAGTCAAGTGAGCAGGAAGTTTTCAAGAAAAGATTATCTGTCTCAAATAACAGTTTGAAGAGAAACCGACAAGTGTCTGAATATGTGTATTTTTTTTTTCTCTCACTGTCATTTCTTTATGTCCAATAAGCAATAAAATATATTTCAAAGGACAAAACAGGGTAACTTATATAACAAAATGAAGAGATTCGTAATAGCCTTTTCAATTGCCAATGATAAAGGAAAGAAAACAAATTTCCAATATGGAAATGGGATTAAATGTTAGAAACTAATGAGTTTTAAATGCATATGCAATATCACAGAAAAAAGAAATTATTATATTTCCATTCACACCATCAGACTGGCAGCAATCTGACAATATCTATTAAGATTGAAGTTGCACACATCCAGTAATTCCGCTCCAACATATGTGCCACCAGAAACTCTCCAGCATGTGTAAGTTAGAAACTAATGAGTTTTAAATGCATATGCAATATCACAGAAAAAAGAAATTATTATATTTCCATTCACACCATCAGACTGGCAGCAATCTGACAATATCTATTAAGATTGAAGTTGCACACATCCAGTAATTCCGCTCCAACATATGTGCCACCAGAAACTCTCCAGCATGTGTACCATGAGGGTCTTCTGGAGCATTCACAATATCTTTGCTGGGAATTGTGTAACAGTGAAAATCACCAAAATATCCATCTGCACAAGAGTGAATAATGCATTGTGGTATATTTGAACAATGGACTATATTGCATTTAGGATGAGTGAACTAAGCTATATATATCAATATATATGTAATTCAAGAGCAATGTTGAGCAAAGAGTGTCATTGCAGAAGGATATGTTTGGGGGTACCATATATATGTACATAATTTTATTTATGTACATATTCAAAGCAATACTATGTATCTTGGATCTATTTTTAGTAGTAAAAGCATAAAAACATCCATGTGGGGACTTCCCTAGTTGTACATTGGTTAAGATTCCATGCTTCCACTGCAGGCAGTGAGGATTCAAGCCCTGGTAGGTGGAACTAAGAATCACATGCCACACGGCAGGCCAAAATAAAAAAAATTTTAGGTTAAAAAACAAACATCCACATGAAAATGGAAACCAAATTCAGGACTGTGTTTCCCTGTGGTGAAGCATAAAGGAGAAGGGGATCTGCAAAACATATTCAGGGAACTTCAACTGTAACTGCCATTTTTTCTTTAAAAAATTCAGTGCAAATATTGTGTGATATAAGATTTTCAAAGTTTTGTTGTTTATTGCTTGAAATATTTTATAAATAAAAAATAATACTTATGAAGAATTTGTAAGAATGTCGCTTTCAAAGCAAATTTCTGCCAGTCCATCCAACTTCAGTTTTGCGAACTCAGTCATATAGAATTCCCACAGTCAAACTTTTTGTTTAAGAATGTCCCTTGCCTCCATAAGAGCCAAAAATGAGCACCCTACGCTAATAAAAATCTGAAACAGTTGAGGCTGTTGTATGAAGAGCATGGGAGTTGGCACACCTGAGTCCTGCCATCTTGGCCTCAGTGGCAGCCTTGGACCCAAGACTTAATCTACAGGAGTTGGGTTATATCCCTTACTGCTCCTTCCCAGGTTGTAGTGCTTGACCCATATTCATTCGCAGCCCCCTTTCTCCTTCTTCTTAACACAGCCCAGATTTTCATCAAGTATCTTGATTTATCTAAGGGTTAACACAAGACTCTTGCCGATAACTGATATGGGCCAGTAAAAAGTAAGGAGAACTTTACTAAGGACCTCCAAGGACACTTGCCTACTTCTCAAGATAAAGCTACAGAAAGAAAGGGTCTTCTCCTCTGTCACTGTTGTATATAGATTTGAGACCCAGAACTGTACCAGCCAGCTACCTATCAAGCTGAAGTTAACTATCAAGCTAACTACCAACACTGAGTAAAGAACAGAACCAAGAGAGTTAAAGTAAACAGAGTCCGTGCAGCTAGATTGTGTCAGCCCTGAAGAATACCTCACCTCTGGGCATCCAAGTAAGCGAGTCAATCTATTTCTGTATTGTGTAAACCAGTTAGAGTTGGGTTTTTGTTGCTTGTGGCCAGACATTGGCACTGAATGAAGCACACATATATGATTCAGCTTCCTCAACTGTGAGCGGGGATATTAATGCCTGCCCTGCCCTCCTACTTCACTCAGTGGTTTTGGAGATCAAGATGAGTACGTGAATGTGCTTTGTAAACTATAAATCATTGTTCAAGGGCAAATTGCTAATATCAATAATTATTTTGTTATACATAAAAAAGAATGAAATAATGCCACCTGCAGCTACATGGATGGACCTAGAGATTATGACACTAAGTGAAGTAAGTCAGAAAGGAGAAGATAAATACCATATGATATCACTTATACATGTAATCTAAAATAAGACTAAATGCATTTATCTACACAACAGAAACAAACTCACAGACCTGTGGTTGCCAAGGGGGAGGGGAGTGGAGGAGACACGAACAGGAAGTTTGGAATTAGCAGATATACACTGTTATATGTACAATGGATAACAAAGTCCTATTGTATAGCACAGGGAACTATATTTAATATCCTGTTATAAACCATAATGGAAAAGAAAAAATAGCTTTGCTATGAAGTGTGAGGTACAAATGATTTGTTCACTATAAGAATTATGTATGTCTTAGAATATATAACTATTCAACTTATTTTCACTTGATAGATATTTCCAGAAACTTTATGAGAATTTACAGATCACTCTTTTATACCATAGAAAATAGTTACACCTTTATAGTATCAGTTGAGAACATCTTCAGCAATGAGTTTTTACACAAGTACAATAGCTATTTATGTTAAAGGATTTAAAAGACAGTTGTCTATAAAATGTGGTCTCCTTACTTAAAAATTATGTGATCTTTGTCATAACCTGTCTGTGTCTCAGTATGTAGAGTATCTGTAAGGGTTAAGGGAGAAAGCACCTGTAACAAACTTAGATCAAGACCTGCCACATAGCAACAAGCAGAATAAAGCAGCCAATAGTTACTTAGCACTCACTATGTTCCAGACTTGGCCCAGGCTCTTCACATTCATCAGTTCATACAGCAGAACTCTATTGCTGCATTGTGGCAGTTTTAATTTTCTTTTATAAATTTACTATTAAAAAATTATATTCCTATTAAGAGATTCAAACAATACAGAAAAGTACAAAAATGTAACAAAAGTCACCCCAAATTACATCTTATTACTTGGATGCTGGATAAGCTACTAGACACTTCTCTGTTTAATATGGCATGTACACATATGTACACATTCACATACAGGAGCATATGTGTGTGCGTATATGTATATGTGTGTGTATGCTTATTTGCTTCTGTCATGTCCAACTCTTTGCAACCCCATGAACTGTAGCCCTCCAGGCTCCTCTGTCTGTGGGATTTTCCAGGCAAGAAGACTGGAGTAGGTCACTATGCTCTCCTCCAGGGGATCTTCCCAATCCATGGATTTAACTGGAGTCTGTTTCACCTCCTGCACTGGCAGCAGGTTCTCTACCACTGGGCTTCCCTTGTGGCTCAGCTGGTAAAGAATCCGCCTGCAATGTGAGAGACCTGGGTTCAATCCCTAGATTGGGAAGATCCCCTGGCGAAGGGAACGGCTACGTAGCCACTATAGTATCCTGGCCTGGAGAATCCTGTGGACTGTATAGTATTCCAGTATTCTGGCTTTAGAGAATTCCACGGACTATATAGTTCATGGGGTCGCAAAGAGTCGGACTGACTGAATGACTTTCACTGTGTTCCACTGCGTTCTTTACCACTAGTGCCGCCTGGGAAGCCCATATATGTACATATACATACATATATGTCATTTACATATATGTACACATTTTTTTTTTAGAAAGACAAAAAGAAAAGAATAGCATTACTTTTAAAACTGTATAGCCGGTTCTACATCCTAGGGGATAAAAGAGGTAAGACTTTTTCATATTCTTTGGGATATTGCTTATAAGTGAGTAGAGTCTAGACAGGCAGCAGACACCTAAGTACATCTTTATATACACAGGGCTGTGTGTTCTTTTTTTTTTTTTACTGGTCTTAATTAACAATTCAGTAAAGTATACTCATATTGTTGTGCTATAGATGTACAGAACTTTTTCAACTTCCAAAACTGAAACTCTCCACCCATTAAACAGCTACTTTTCATTTTCTCCTTCCACCATCTGGTACCATCCTACTTTCTATGAATCTGCAGCAATCTTATCTTTCATACCTCAACTTTTATTACTCAGCACCTACTATACTCATACTTGGTGAGTAAGTGAATGAATCCATATTTGCACTATACAAAAACAGATAAACAAAGAGAGGTCACAGTATCATTTGTACTGGGAAATCAGTAACCTCCAAATAGATAAAATTTTTTTGAACATTTACTAGCTATCAGGTACTTTATGTTAATTATGAACTTCGCCCCTACAGTCGATTCCCAACACAGCAGCCAGAGTGATCTTTTTAAATATATCAAATGATGTCACAACTTTTCTTAAAACTCTGCAGTGGCTCCTTCTTACACTAAGATTAAGAGTCAAAGGTTTCTCAGTGGACTACAAAACCATCTCATACCCGGACCCCTTTTCTTTTCTTATCTTTTCTGTTATCTGTCTCTGTCCCTTCATTCCAATCATACTGGATTCTTTGCAGTTTCTCCAACATTCCAAAAACACTCACCTCTGGGTCATTGCCCTTGCTGTTCTCTCTACCTAGAGCACTTTTGTCTTAATATCCACATTACTCGTGCCTCACTTCCAGCAGGTCATTGTTCCAGCACACCTTAGGTCCAGTCCATGCTGGAGAAGGATCCTTCCCCTCACAGCGGCCAAGACTGCGCAAGCCGTGCCGCTCACAGTGCCCTTCTCTGACCCCTCACGTGTGGGGCATCTTTGCCCTCTAATGTGGGTCCCGGTGACGCACTCTCTGCCTTTCCATCTTAAGGGTTCTTACGGTGATTGCTTTTTTGGAAGGGGGAAATTGTGAGAGAGAAAAGAACATTCAAGCCAATGTATTCATTTATTTGCTTTTGTAAGAAAACCAAATCCATCCCAAGCTGAAAAAAGAGTAGCGATGTGATCCTTGACCGCCGTTTGAAAAGGGCATGGGTCCCACCCTACTCTGACTCTCCACAATTACATCCCATAATTTCTGTAGAAGTTACCACCATGTGACTTACCATATATTTTTACATACTTAGTTTGCTTTTTGTTTCCCTCTACATAATGGCAGCTATTTTTTTCTGTTTTATTCACTACTATATGCCAGCACCAACACCTACACATAATAGGTGCTCAATAAATATTGTTTGAAATGAATACATTAATAAATAGGAACAGAAAGCAGATCAGTGAGTAGGAGGATTTGATTGGGAAGGAACTCAAGCAACTTGTTCTATATTATGTATATAGATTATGTAGGTGTGTATATTAGAATTATGGATATGATTACTACTATATGCCAGCACCAACACCTACACATAATAGGTGCTCAATAAATATTGTTTGAAATGAATACATTAATAAATAGGAACAGAAAGCAGATCAGTGAGTAGGAGGATTTGATTGGGAAGGAACTCAAGCAACTTGTTCTATATTATGTATATAGATTATGTAGGTGTGTATATTAGAATTATGGATATGATTATGCAGGTGTAGAAATCATTACTATTATATGTAAACTATACCTTAATAAAAGGAATTTTTTAAAACTAGCAATTTTTTAAAACCAGTCAATCCCAAAGGAAGTCCTGAATATCCATTGGAAGGACTGATGCTGAAGTTCCAATACTTTGGCCACCTGATGAGAAGAACTGACTCATTGGAAAAGACCTTCATGCTGGGAAAGATTGAAGGCAGGAGGAGAAGGGGACGACAGAGGATGCAATGGTTGGATGGCATCATCAACTCAATGGACATGAGTTTGAGCAAGTTCTGGAAATTGATGATGGACAGGGAAGCCTGGTGTGCTGCAGTCCATAGGGTCGCAAAGAGTCGGACACAACTGAGCAACTGAACTGACAGCAATCTGCTTAAGGTCTCAGTATTTGCAAAGTAGTAAAGCTATAATTCCGGAGAAGGCAGTGGCACCCCACTCCAGTACTCTTGCCTGGGAAATCCCATGGACATAGAAGCCTGGTGGGCTGCAGTCCATGGGGTCGCTAACAGTCGGACACAACTGAGCAACTTCACTTTCACTTTTCACTTTCCTGCATTGGAGAAGGAAATGGCAACCCACTCCAGTGTTCTTGCCTGGAGAATCCCAGGGTCGGGGGAGCCTGGTAGGCTGCCGTCTATGGGGTCGCACAGGGTTGCACACGACTGAAGCAACTTAGCAGTAGCAAAGCTATAATTCAAAGTATGTCTGGCGTGTCTGATTTCAAAGTCTGTCATCTTTTTAAGAAATTATGCCACATCGCATCATCTCTGCCCTACCTAGTCTCCATAACTGGCCCCACTGAGTTCTCAACCAAGAAGCTTAGTCTCACTTGTTTTCAGATTTACACATCTCTGAGGTATGCAATAGATCTATGGTTCCGTCTCTCCCACACTTTTAAGATCTTAGGAACATTAATCATATAGATGATTAAAATGTATCAGGCACTTTAACCTCTGAGCTACCAGGGAAGACCCTGGAAGACATAGTATAACACAAAAAAAAAACCCCACAGTCATTACCTTTCGGAGGCTCAGATCCAAATCAAAAATCAGACACTTGACAGCTATTTAATGATATTTAACTGGTATAATGGTCCAATTTTATTTGTCAACTTGACTAGGCTATGCCTAATTTTTCAATCAAATACTAATCTAGGTGTTGTTATGAAGATATTTTATAGATATGATTAACACAATCAGTGGACTTTAAGGAAAGATTATTCTCCATAATCTGGGCGTACCTGATCCAATCAGTTGAAAGGCCTAAGGACAAAACTAAGTTTTTCTGAAAGAAAAGAAATTCTGCCAATGGACTGAAGTGTCAAATCCTTTCTGAGAGTTTCCAGCCCACCCTTTCTGATGGCTTGTCCTGCAGATTCCAGACTTGCCTACATAGCCCCCCAAGTTACATAAACCAGTTCCTTGCAATAAATCTCTCTGCCTGTGTGTGTGTGAGAGAGAGAGACAGAAAATTTGTGTGTGACTTACGAAAAGCATGCAGGAGTGCTGAAAGAATGTGAATTCTTCCAACTGTTAGTGTTCTAATGATAATTTCTGGGGCTAATTATTCCCTGGGTATTCATATTGTTAGCTGGACTTAAGGTGTCTACATGAATGATTATGGATATATTACCATCTCTTCCCTCTCCATGCCTATGTCGGGCTTTGTGTTGATCACTATACCCAAATTATACCAAACTTAAGCCCTTTCCTATCCTTCTAACCCTTTCCACTATTTCACCCTTTAGTCTAAATCCTGAGTAGTGAGTACCATCTGAATTTCCTACTACTGTACCCAGCCTCCTTTATCAGGAAGCCAGTGGTCACCACATCTGGAATTAACATGACTGTGACCTTTGGACATGACATAAGTAGCTTTCCCTGTCTCAGCTGCCTAAGCTTCTGGAGTCAACTTTTGCAGCCAGGTCCATTTTGCTGTTCAACCATGACAGGCAGATCTTAAACCTTTCCCACTTACCAGTTCCATGCAGCCACAGCAAAGCACCGAGCTTCCAATTTTCATGGCAAACACTATAAGAGGTGGTTAGAAAGACCAATTTCAGTTAACCATGAATGGCTCAATCATAGAGAATAAGGCCTTTTCCAAAAGCAAGTGGGACCCAGTTTTCCAATGATGAGACTAAAATTCTCTGTGTGTGTACACACCTAACTTTGTGACTTTATTTTCAGAAATTAGATTATTTTTCAACTGGCTATTTTGCTGAATAGCCCATAGTACTTAATCATAGAAGCTAATTTTAAGTATATGCTAAATTCCATAAACTCAAATATCAACGAGAATGGGAGCGTTGAAACTGTGGGTAAATATTAGTCAAATCTATTTCACCTGCTTTCGGTAATCAAGGTCATTTTACCATTTGCATGTCCTCTTAACATGGCACATAACCTCTTAGGGCACATAACCTAAGCAATGAGATACATGAAGTTGCTGTTTTCTAAGAACTTGAAGTCAGCTGTGTCTAGTTTGAGCCGAGCTCAAACTGGATAGAACCACTGATCCTCTAACTGGGTACAATCTGGTAGGATTTTGCTATGTTTGGCAGAAAATATAAAAGGTTACCCCGCTAAGATATTCCATACTTGGGTTAGAGACCCCTGGGCTTTGGTTTTGGGTCTTATTTGTATTTTTTTTTTTTTTGGTCTCATTTGTCTATGTCCATCTGATTGTCTTAATTGCTAAGAATGGGCTGTTAGTGACTGAACATCTTGATGTCAGTAGCAAGGACCTATAGAGAGATTGTTTTGCATCAACCACCTGTAAGCAAACCCCTTCAAAATGGGAAAAGTTAATTCAGTTCTCCCTTGTAGCCCTCTAGGCTTCCTTCTCCAGAACTGAATGGCTTTTAGCTTCAAGTCCACAGAAAAGAAAATGATGGTATTTTTTGTTAACCCTGCATACCATTGAGACTCCGGAGAAAAATGGCCTGAAAATGGATCCTTAAATTACAATACAACTTTTGCAACTAGCTTTATTTTGCAAAGGGAAGAAAAATGGGAGGAAATACATTGTGTACAGTCTTTTATGTTGTTGTGTCAGAATAAACCTGTGCAGAGAAGATTGAAAGTTGTTCTCCTGTTGTGCTTGATTCTAGTGAGACGAAAGAGGGCTTGTGCTTCATTCAAACACTCAGACCACTCCTCCTGCACCCCCATGCGATGGTGATTGTGCTGCGGCCCTTTACTGCAGCGCCTAAGCCACAGCCTCAGGCTCCCCCACTACTCCTACCTCAGGATCTGAGGCTCAGAAAAATAGAGAGGGTCTCCTTCTCTTATACTCACCAGGGCACTCCATATGGCCAGGGAGTTACCCAAGCTCATGGAGCACAATATCCATTAAGGCAAGTCCCCAGTGGGGGAGAGGGGTCGCAAAGAGTCAGACAGGACTGAGTGACTGAACTGAACTGAACTGAACTGAATAAGTAGTGATGTTGAGCATCTCTTCATGTGCTAATTGTCTGTTTATCTACATCTTCTTTGAGGAAGTGTCTATTTAGGTTCTTCAACCATTTTTAAATTGGGTGATTTGGGGATTTTTTTGTTGCTGAATTGTAGGAGTTTTTTATGTATTGTAGATGTTAATTTCTTTTCAGATATGAGTTGCAAATATTTTCTCCTGAAAAACATTTAAGTTGACAGGTTTTAAATTTTTTTGCAAGCCAGAACATGTATATTTTATGACTAAATAAGTGGCACCTGCTCAAGGTGTAGTTTCAGAAAACTTCTCAAAAAACCAAAGGAATAAAAATTGCTCAAAACCACACAACTCAGAGATAAAAGCATATTTTGGTGTATATATCCTTCCAGGTTTTATCCTAAGAATGTGGAAAATTTTTTTACAACACAGATTAGAACTCAGTTGTATAACTTTTCCTTAACAATACATAAAGATATTCATATTATTCTAACGCACTACAAAGTTCTCCGTTGAATAGATGTATCATAAAGTATTTAATCAGTCCACCAGTGAGAAAAGATTTAGGTGGCTCCTAACTCATCATTGTTGTGAACAGTGCTTTATGAAAACCTTTTATGTAGGTCTTTCATCTTTGTCCAGTTTGTTCACTTGGGATAAATTCCCAGCAGTTGAATTTCTGGGCCCAAGGATATGCACATTTAAAATTTTGATAGCTTGTACATTGCCAGTCTACCTTCCAGAAAGGCTGAACTAGCCGACATTCTGACTGTGTCTGAGAATGCCCATTGTTCCACACCCTTGCCAAACTGGCATACTTTCAACAACGGTAAAAATTTGTTCTTGTCTATTTTTCTCCTGTGAATCTTGCCAACGTGCATGATGTGAAACTAAATGGGAGGAAAATGACAGGTGGGAAGTATTTTGGTCACTATACTGTTTTATCTGAAGTAGTTTCCCCTCAAAGCAAATGTGATAGATAAGCCCTCCTCATTTTCAAGTATAAGTTCTAGGAAGTAATTTCCTAAGTGAATTGATTCCTTAGAGAATGTCTCTGAGGATGTAGAAATTACTCAAACCAAATGTGCTTTGGGTTGATAGAGGAGATACATTTTTTTTACGCAACAGTATCCATCTTTCTTTAAAAGATGTGAAGTGTTTTTATACTATCCAAAGTGTCATACTATAGCGTATTCTGAATGTACTCATTTATTTGATGGAAATTCCTACAGGGGAATTTTCTCCTAACCTGGTTTTATGATTTTAAAAATTTTAAGTTGAGGCATAATTTATACTCCATGTGAATAAATTTTTCTCTTTAAAATCTGATTGTAAACAACTGCAACATTTTAAGATAGCCCTTTCACCACAAATTAAGGAAAGAGGGATATATATTTAAACATGCTCTCTTTGAGAAGCACACACAGAAAAAGAATAGAGCTTTGAATTCAGCTATTTCATATCCTGAAAATAAGATCTCAAGCATATAACATGATCTGCTGTTTCCTCATCTGATAACCTAGAAATATGACTTCTGTTCAGCCTTCTCCAGAGAGATGTTGAAAAGAGGAGCATGTCCCAGTACTCTAGTGATTTGAATTATGCATTTAAATAAATATGTGTCCAGTCAAATATATTGAATTTACTTATGTCTGACCTTGAAGTTTTGGTGCCCAAGGGAGGGTTTTTTTTTTCAAATAAAAACGTACAAGTCAGATGAACGCTTTACTATGTGAATTTGTCCTCTTGTTTTGGCATGAATATCAATTAAAAGCATTTTGAAATTGTTCAGCTTCACTGACAGTATTAATGAATACGACATGATAAAAAGCCAGAAAATAGTTAAGATAATTATAAAATGCAAACTGTACATTAATAATCCCTTTTATTTTTTCCTTTTCAGCCACTTAATAAATTGAGTGTATTAGATAATTATAAATGTGATACTCTCAATGTTAGCAAATTATGTTTTTTAAAAGGCATACCATGTATATCTATGGCTGATTCATGTTGAGGTTTGACAGAGAACAGCAAAATTCTATAAAGCAATTATCCTTCAATAAAAACTAAATTAATTTTTTAAAAGCCATACCAATTATACTGTTTTGAGAAAAGAAAAAGATCATTCCAAATTCTGTTATCGTAGTAACAAAACTACAAAAACATCACAGTTTTGTAAATTCCCTCCTAGTCTCTATTCTGGGGCTTCCCTGGTGGCTCAGAGGTTAAAGCGTCTGCCTCCAATGCGGGAGACCGGGGTTCGGTCCCTGGGTTGGGAAGATCCCCTGGAGGAGGAAATGGCAACCCACTCCAGTATTCTTGCCTGGAGAATCCCATGGACTGAGGAGCCTGGTGGGCTGCAGTCCACAGGGTCATAAAGAGTTGGACACGAATGAGTAACTTTACTTACTTACTTAGTCTCTATTCTCCTATGTTTTTCCTGCATTGTACTGGTTAGGAGTGAATTTGTGTCCCACTCAGATCTATCTGGGCTTCCCTGGTGGCTGAGCTGGTAGAGAATCTACCTGCAGTGTAGGAGACCTGGGTTCGTTCCCTGGGTTGGGAAGATCCCTGGAAGAAGAGAAAGGCTACCCACTCCAGTATTTTGGCCTGGAGAATTTCATGGACTACAGTCCATGAGGTCACAAAGAGTTTGACTGACTGAGCGACTTTCACTTTCACATTTATCTATTCCCCAAGACAGCCCTTGGGCCTCTCCCCTCTTTACTCTCTTGCTCCTTGGGGAAAAAAAAAAAAACATTTTCTTTGGTAAAACTGAGGGAAGGAATTATTGTGTTACTCAGTCCTTCTTTCTTTCAGAGTGGCCTGTCCTTGAGGACTTTGTGATAAGCTTACTAGAATAAGCCATGTCCTTTGAAAAGGCCTGATGTTTAAGTAAGTTTAATTCAATGAAATATTAGTGAGCCCATACAACTACAGATCTATGTCACATTCTCCGACTACCTTTATTAGCAATGAAGCTGAGTTTTTAAATTTATTGTGATAAAAAAACCCATAACAAAATTTTTTATCTTAACCATTTCTGAGTGACTAATTTAGTAGTTTTAATTATATTTACATTGTTGTGCAGTCTCCAGAAATTATTTTGTCTCTTAGAACTGAAATTCTCTACTCATTAATCAACAACTCCTCATTTCCACCTTCTCCCAGCTCAGATAAACCACCATTATACTTTCTGTTTCTGTTAATTGGGTTACTCTAGATAGCTCAGATAAGTGGAACCATATAGTATTTGTCCTTTTGTAACAGACTCATTTCACCCAGCATAATGTCCTCAAGGTTCATCCATACTGTAACACGTGGTTTTTTTTTTTTAATTAAAAAAAATTTTATTTTTACTTTACTTTGTTTTACAATACTGTATTGGTTACTTTACCATCCTTTTTAGGATTAAATAATAATGGAGAAGGAAATGGTAACCCAGTCATGTCTGCTGCTCTGTGACTGCGTGGACTGTAGCCCACCAGGTTCCTTTGTCCACGAGGTTTTCTCAGGTAACCATACTGGAGTGGGTTGCCATTTCTTTCTCTTCCAGGGGATCTTCCCAACCCAGGGATCAAACTCACATCTCCCGTGTCTCCTTGTTTTGTCTGGCCAGTGTCAAATGAAGCACAAGTATGAACTGAGGTAAGGAGAGACTTTATTCAAAAGGATTATTACAACAAGGGGTGGAGGACTATTGCAGTAGGGAGAGTGCTTCGATCATAGGCTGTAAGGTCTGAAAACATCTCAAAGGTCTCTCTTATCAGTCCTTTTGTCTTTTAAATTGTAGTTGCTTTACTGATGTTGTGTTCATTTCTTCTGTACAGCAAAGTGAATCAGCTGTACCTATACATATGTCCCCTCTTTTTTGGGTTTTCCTCCCATTTAGGTCATCACAGAGCAGTGAGCAGAGTTCCCTGTGCAAGGAGTAAACGAGGATGGAAAGAATCAGGCATGGGAGACTGGGATGGTAGATGGAGTTATCAGACAGTTAGTTGGTCAGGGATTTTTCCCCAGAGATCAGCTGACTGTCAGAAGGGGCAGTTAAGGAGGGGTTATTCCCTGTTCTCATGCTCAGTGGTAGGTGGAGTTCTGGGACCAAGTTCAGGGGGAAGGAGATAAACTTGACTAAAGTTTATTCGAGTTGAGTTAGCAGGTATTTTGCCCAGCTTAGCCAGTGGAACAAACAGCTCAGCTAATCAGTTTGAGACAAAGAATAGGAAGTTAGAGAGTCTATGTCTGGCCTTGTCATAGGTAGACAAGGGGGTCCTGAGTCCTGTCTAAGCCATGTGGGTAGGGGTTCTTTGCCGTAAAACATTCCCTGCAACACAAAGGTGAGTGGGTGTGTGTATGAGGAGATAGTGTTCCAAGAGCAAGGGGCTTAGGTGATTTCAACTTTGTCACAATACCCTTGGCCACTGCATATGGTAACAGAACACTGCTTGTGGTGAATCCACTTCTTCACTTGGTTTGAGTGAAGTGGATCCCACTTGGTTCCTTATATGGAAGGGTGTCCAGCCCAGGCTTTACCCATGTCCTGCCAATTCAAGTATCTTATTTTTTGGTTACCATCAGTGATCCACAAACCCAGTGGAGGTAATGGAATTTCAGCTGAGTTATTTCAAATCCTAAAAGATGATGTGGTTAAAATGCTGTAGTCAATATGCCAGCAAATTAGGAAAACTCAGCAGTGACAGCAGGACTGGAAAAGTTTTCATTCCAGTTCCTAAGTATAGTGCCAAAGAATGTTCAAACCACAGTACAGTTGGGCTCATTTCCCATGGTAGTAAGATTATGCTCAAAAACCTTCAAGCTAGGCTTTCAGTTCAGCTCAGTTCAGATCAGTCGCTCAGTTGTGTCCGACTCTTTGCGACCCCATGAATTGCAGCACACCAGGCTTCCCTGTCCATCACCAACTCCCAGAGTTCACTCATACTCACATCTATCGAGTCAGTGATGCTATCCAGCCATCTCATCCTCGGTCATCCCCTTCTCCTCCTGCCCCCAATCCCTCCCAGCATCAGAGTCTTTTCCAGTGAGTCAACTCTTCCCATGAGGTGGCCAAAATATTGGAGTTTCAGCTTCACCATCATTCCCTCCAAAGAAATCCCAGGGCTAATCTTCAGAATGGACTGGTTGGATCTCCTTGAAGTCCAAGGGACTCTCAAGAGTCTTCTCCAACACCACAGTTCAAAAGCATCAGTGCTCAGCTTTCTTCACAGTCCAACTCTCACATCCATACATGACCACAGGAAAAACCATAGCCTTGACCAAACAGACCTTTGTTGGCAAAGTAATGTCTCTGCTTTTCAATATGCTATCTAGGTTGGTCATAACTTTTCTTCCAAGGAGTAAGCGTCTTTTAAATTCATGGCTGCAGTCACCATCTGCAGTGATTTTGGAGCCCAAAAATNAGATATGTGTAGTAATCACAAGTTTTCTGTGTGTTTTTTAAGTTTATTCCTTTTTATTGCTAAGTGGTATTGCACTGTATGAATATTTTATAATTTGTTTATCCAATCACTTGTTACAGTTAGGTTGCTTCCATTTTTTACTATAACAAAGTTGCAATGAGTTTTTGACATAGACAATCATATTATCTATGAACAGAAACAACTTTACTTCCTCTTTTTCTAGTAGAGATGCTTTTATATCTTTGTCTTGCCTATTGAACTGACTAGAACCTCTAGTAAAATTCTAAATAGAAGTGATGAGAACAGACATTCTTTATCTCTAATTTTAATGGTAAATAATTCAGTCTTTCACTCTTAAGTATGATGTAGCATTTTTCTTTTTAGATTTTTTTTAGAATTCACAGATTCTATTTACCTGGTTGAGAAATTTCCATTCTATTAGTAGGTTTCTGGAAGTTTTAAAAATCAGGAATAGATGTTTAATTTTATCATATTTTTCCTACATCTACTAGAATGATCATAATTTTTATCTTCTGTCTATTAATATAAATTACTTTGATTAACTTTTGAGTCTTTATAACAACCTTATATTCCTTGGATAAAGCCCCCTTGATCATAGTTGTCCTCCTTTTTATATATTATTTGATTCAATTTGCTATAATTTTGTCAAGTACTTTTGCGTGTGTGTTCATGGTGGAAATTACAGTTTTCTTTTCTTGGGCTGTCTTTGTCTAATTTTAGAGAAAGCATCAGAGAATGCTGACCTTATATAGTGAGTTGGGAAGCATTCCTTCTTTTTCAATTTTCTGAACGAGTATGTAGAATTAGTATTATCACTTCTTTAGATTTTTGGCAGAATCTACCAAGGAAGCCATCTGGGCTTGCAGTTTTCTTTGTGGGAATGTTTTACATATTAAAATGCAATTTTTGTAATAGATATAGGCCTATCACAGTGTCTCTTTCTTCTTGAGTAACCTTTGGTAACTTGTTGTTTTCAAGAAATTTATCCATTTCAGCTTTTGTCAAATTGGTTGTCATATTTTGCTATTATTTTTATAATAACTTTAGAATCTGTACTGATGTCTCCTCACTCGTTCCTGATAGTGTTAATCCATATGGTCTCTTTCTTTCCCCTGATAAATCTGGCTGAATGTCTGTCAGTTATGGTGGTTACACAAAGAACTTATTTTGGCTTCACTGATTCTTTCTCTCTTCCTCTGTTCTATTTCCACTGTAACCTTTCCTCCCTCCTTCCCCTCCTCCTCCTCCCCATCCTCCTTCTTCTGCTTGCTTTGGGTTTCATTTGCTCTTGTTTCCCCTAGTTTCTTAACCTAGAAAGTGAGGTCATTTATTTTATTCTTTTCTAATAAAAATTCAGCACTATAGATTTCCCTGCTTTGGCTGCATCCCATAGATTTTGATATGTCATATTTTTACATTTAATTCAGTTAAAAATGCTGTTTCTCTTTGGATTTTATCCTTAACTCATGAGTTATTTAGAATGAGTAATTCCAAATACATGGAACATTATTAGCGTTCTGGTGTGATTTCTAATTTAATTTCACTCTGATCAAAGGACATATTTTGTAGACTTGAATTCTTAAAAGCCTATTGAACTTGTTTTATGGCCTAGAATATTACCTATCTTGGTAAATGTCCGTGTGCACTTGAAAAGAATGTGTATTCAGTTGTTGCTGAGTGTAGCTCTCCATCAGTCAATTCGGTCACACTGATAGTGTTTTTTGCGTCTTCTATATATTTGGGGGGCTTCTATTTGATCTATCAATTATTGAGGGTATGCTTGTAAATTGCTCTACTTGTCCTTTTTTGTTTCATGCATTTTGAAATAATATTGTTAGGCACAACAATCGTTAGAATTGTTATATCCTCTTTACAGATTGTCTCCTTTATCATTGTGAAATGCCCCTCTTTATCCTGTTGGTAGTCTTTGCTCTGAAATCTATTTGTTCTTTTAATATGACCATTCTAGATTTCTTTTGATTAGTGTTATCATGATGTATCTTTTTTCATTCTTTTCCCTTTAATTTGTTTGTGTCTATGTATTTCAAGTGACTTCTTATAGGCAGCATACAGTTGAGTCATGCTCTTTTATCCATTTTGAAAATGTCTGCTTTTCAATTATGGTGTTAAGACCACTTACATTTAAAGAGACTGTTAATATGATCAGGTTTAAAGTTGCCATGTTGATATTTATCTTCTGTTTGTCTTATCTGTACATTAAATGCTTTTTGTGACCCTTGCCTGCTCAGCTCTGCTCTGTGCTCCTTCTCTGGAAGACAGAGAAGGACAGGGGAGGCTGGTGTGCTGCAGTCCATGGGGCTTCAAAGAGCTGGATGTTACTGAGCAACTAAACAACAGCAGTTGCTGTGTTTTGGATAATTAAGTACTTTGTGCTTCCACCTTATTTCCTTAGGTGTAGCTCTTCATTAAAAAAAAAGAAAAATTAATGGTAACTTGAGGGCTTCCCTAGTGNGGCTGGTGTGCTGCAGTCCATGGGGCTTCAAAGAGCTGGATGTTACTGAGCAACTAAACAACAGCAGTTGCTGTGTTTTGGATAATTAAGTACTTTGTGCTTCCACCTTATTTCCTTAGGTGTAGCTCTTCATTAAAAAAAAAGAAAAATTAATGGTAACTTGAGGGCTTCCCTAGTGACTCAGATGGTCAAGAATCCCTGGGTCGGGAAGATCCCCTGGAGAAGGTAATGGCTACCCATTCCAGTATTCTTGCCTGGAGAATTCTACACAGTCTTTGAATAGGGAGGAAGATTGGGGTTCAGGAGCCTTCTCAGTCAATTATATTTTTCAGATATTTTATAGTCCATGGAATTGCAAAGAGTCGGACCTGACTGAGCGACTAACACTTTCACACTTTCACTTGGAGAGTCTAGTATAAGTCTGAGCTTACTACAGTCTTCCTTTAAGCAGTACCTGTCATATAATAATTTTTCCACAATAATTTCCATTTCTTCCTTTGCCTTTGTGCACTTACTGTTATATGGCTTACTTCTACATGTATCATAAATATCAAATATATTAATTTTTTTGGCTTTTCAGTCAATTATATTTTTCAGATATTTTAATAAGAAGCAAAAAAACCCTTCATTTTTTTGTGTAGATTCAAAGTTTCATCTGATATTTTCCTTCTGCCTGAAGGATTTTCTTTACCATTTCTTATACTTCTTGAGAAACCTATATGCAGGTCAGGAAGCAACAGTTAGAACTGGACATGGAACAACAGACTGGTTAAAAATAGGAAAAGGAGTACGTCAAGGCTGTATATTTAACTTAACTTCTATGCAGAGAACATCATGAGAAACGCTGGGCTGGAAGAAGCACAAGCTGGAATCAAGATTGCCAGGAGAAATCAATCACCTCAGATATGTAGATGACACCACCCTTATGGCAGAAAGTGAAGAGGAACTAAAAAGCCTCTTGATGAAAGTGAAAGAGGAGAGTGAAAAAGTTGGCTTAAAGCTCAACATTCAGAAAACTAAGATCATGGCATCCAGTCCCATCACTTCATGGGAAATAGATGGGGAAACAGTGGAAACAGTGTCAGACTTTATTTTTGGGGGTTCCGAAATCACTGCAGATGGTGATTGTAGCCATGAAATTAAAAGATGCTTACTCCTTGGAAGGAAAGTTAAGACCAACCTAGACAGCATGTTAAAAAGCAGAGACATTACTTTGTTAACAAAGGTCCGTCTAGTCAAGGCTATGATTTTTCCAATGGTCATGCATGGATGTGAGAGTTGGACTGTGAAGAAAGCTGAATGCCAAATAATTGATGCTTTTGCACTATGGTGTTGGAGAAGACACTTGAGAGTCCCTTGGACTGCAAAGAGATCCAACCAGTCTATTCTAAAGGAGATCAGTCCTGGGTGGTCTTTGGAAGGAATGATGCTGAAGCTGAAACTCCAATACTTTGGCCACCTCATGTGAAGAGTTGACTCTTTGGAAAAGACCCTGATGCTGGGAAGGATTGGGGGCAGGAGGAGAAGGGGATGACAGAGGATAAGATGGCTGGATGGCATCACTGACTTGATGAACATGAGTTTGAATAAACTCTGGGAGTTGTGATAGACATGGAGGCCTTGTGTGCTGCTATTCATGGGGTTGCAAAGAGTCGGACATGACTGAGCGACTGAACCGAAATGAATTAATAGAGAAAAATATCAAGATAGAGTTTTAATTGCCTTTGTTAGTTTGACTCCCCCAGTCATGAAAGTATGATAAACTGCTATGCTTGTCAGAGACAGCTGCTGGTCACTGGGAAAGGCAAAGATGAGATACGATAATGAAAGAAAACAGGGAAATGGGAAGGGCAGAGAATTAAAGAAATGTCTAGTGCAACTATGTGGTAGAGGGTATTCATCTTTCTGTTTGATAAAAGAGAAGTAGGATAATAAGAGAGATGAATAGAGAGGGAGAAAAATAAAAGAAGATGGAAATATAAAACTCACTTCCAACACTAAGGTTTTAGATTATACAGCCTTGTACAATGCATGTTACTTCCTACAATATAGTATTTGCTTTCCTCTCCCAAAGAGGTGTTTAGTAGCTTACTGGGATTGTTGAGAAGTCCATATGGGGACCAAGATACATAGCTTTGGGAGCCTCTGTAAAATCAATGAAATAATTTCAGTCAAGTTAAAATTCCTGCTGATTCCAAATAGATATTGAGAAGGATTAGTCCATACTTAAACTACATAATTTTTTCTAGGCTTAAAATCATCCCACTTCAGAAAATTATGCTTTTTATATTAAAAGAAGTATTTTTTGTAATGAGGAGAAGGGGATGACCAAGGATGAGATGGCTGGATGACCTCACTGACTCAATAGAAGTGAGTTTGAGTGAATTCCGGGAGTTGGTGATGGACAGGGAGGCCTGGCATGCTGCAGTTCATGGGCTCGGACACCACTGAGTGACTCAACTGAACTGAACTGATACTTCAAGACTGCTGATGATGAATTGTTTCAAATTTTATCTGGTAGAAGTCTTTTTGATATTTTTCATTGTGGATTTTTTATTGTACTTAGATATAAATCTTAAAAGTTTGGTCATTTGCTGATATGCAAAATGGAAAATGATGCAGGAGCAAATAAAGCAGCACAGTCTTTGAATAGGGAGGAAGGGTGGGGTTCAGAACAAAAGACTTGACTTCACATATAACCATGGAGTTTTACTGATGGTAACAAGAGGAGAGACTGGGCAGAGATTTACTGATAGGAGTGAGCTGATTGAATTTGTTAATGGTCCCAATCCAACTGAGTTTAAATCCAAGATTCACCATTCAGTAGCTGAGTGGTCTTCAGCAAAGTATTTAAACCCTTTGAACTTCAGTTTTCACATCCACAGAGTCATGTTAATATCTTCCCCACAGAGTGATTATAACAATGAAATGAGTTAATATCTACCAAACAGATACCATGTAGCACACACATTGTGTCTGTAGGGGAAAAAAAAGGGTCACCTTTATAATTTTACCGCCGAAGTCAAGGATTAAAGATCCTGTGACCTCATTTTTCTACCTCTATTTCTCTTATCTCTCTTCTCTCACCCCTCCCTCCTTTCCAAAAGAACATATTTAAAACTCAAATACCAAGCTGTCTGCAGGTGCAGTGTTCAAGACTGATAACATTTGGAGGCCAGATGTTGACTGACGTAAACACTATTAAGTGCTCTGTAGACCAGAGGCTGAGGCAATGATTTCCAATTTTATGATTATTTGAGTTAATAGCAAACCATACTGCCACTCCCTCCACCCTCCTGCCTCCACCAAAAAGGAGATATATAGCCTATTTGTTCCCAAAAGAATGTAGTTTTTGAAATACAAAGTTCTTGAAATATTAAATAATGGCATTTCACAAGCTTAGGACTGGAAAAGCAGCCTCGGTGCAGACCTCAACACCTACTTGAAGTTCTCTCTAAAAGGTCAAGGACTTGTGAAATTTGATCTTAGAACTAGTTTCATTTTCTGAAATAAGTCCAGAGTAATAATCACAAAAAATGCTTCAAACCTGTAACAAGTTTTTATGCCAACTGATATTTTCAATTTGAACTTCCTAAGGATTCGTGTGGGTGAATGCCAATGACAGGAAATCAATAAATGAGTACTTCTCATAATGAAGAAGTATTGTTTTTAAAATAGCAATTAGTTGGATCTGCTTTGAACCAATAAGTTGATTGTTGGTGTTTAATATACTTACACACTCATTTATTTATTCATTAATCCACTGAATAGATATTGATCCACAACTAGCAATATGTCCCAGGCACATTGCCAGGCACTAGTTAATACACTGGTAAATACAACAAATGATCCTCATGAAGCTTGGAGTTTTATGCAAGAGGAAGACAATTTCAAAATAATGAGCAGATAAATAGATGTAGCAAAATAATTTTAATAGTACTGTGATGCAAAGGGGCCCTATTTAAACAATGGGTTGAGGAAGGAATTTTTAGTAGGTGCCTTAAGCCAAGGCATAAAGAATGAGAAGAAGGTAGCCATACAAAGAGTGGAGGAGATAATAAGGAAAGAGCAGCATTTATTCATTCATTCAACAAATATTTGTTCAGCACTTTCTATAAGCCAGGAACTATTCAAAGCAAAGAAAATATACCAGTGAACAAACACACGTGCAAAACTGCTGATGTGGGAAAGGAACTGACATCTTTCTGGAACAGAAAAGAAGTCCTTGAAGCTGAATCATACCGAGCAGAAGAGGGGAGTGTGGTACAAGCTGAGGTGGCAGTGGCAGGGGCAATACTATGTAGAGATTTGTAATCCAGGTAAGGAGTTTGGATTTTATGCCAAGTGCAATGACATGAATTGCTGTATACGTTAAGGAATTGCTCTTGCTGGTTTGTGGAGAAAGTTTGGAGGATGAAGGGAGGGTATAAGCAAGGAGATTCATAGGGTGGCTACGCTAGTTCAAGTGAGATTTTAATGCCCTGAAACAGTGGTGGCAGCAGAGATAGAGTGTACAGTTTTGAGGTAGGAAGGATAGGACCTGTTGATACACAGAAAAAGAGGAAGGGGAGTTGAGGAAAGATGTAAAATCATGGATGATTCAGCTGAATAGATGGTGGCTTCATTTACCACAATAAGGAAGACTAGGTAAGTGGACGGAGGAGGTTTAGACTAAAGATTAAAATAAATTCAAGTTTTCTGGCCCAAGTTTTAAATAATGAAATCAATACAATTTGAAAAAGTGAAATTCAGTATCTCATGGGGTTAACATGTCCCCCATTACTGGAGTATATACAAGCATACCAAATGACCATTTACCTACAATATTTTAGCTATAGATTTCAAGCAGAATTCTGTAACTGGTTTTCAGATGGTATGTGAGAATTTATTAAGAAAAAAGCAATAGTTTCTTGAAGCCATCACTGGTTGAGTAAAAACATGGTTTTCCTAAATCAATCTCATTTCTCTCAAAGGTGATTTCACTTGCCTCTGAGCTACTAGAAGCTGGCACTGTATTTCTTAATAAATGCTTATTTCATTAATAATTGGGTTTATAATTGGCAGGGCTACCAAACTTATAAATGAGAGTATTTGTATCATGTTAAGACACCATTTGAATATCTTTTGCAATAACCTTTTAGGAATAATGAATGTAGACTGAGAAATATTGAGCTGGTAAGATAAATTGTACATCCCAAGTGCAACTGGGTCAGTAGCAACACAAAGAAGTAAGTTCTCAACCTTATGGTAAGTCTCCACCCTCCCACACCACTGCTTTATAAAGTCAACATACAAAACACATTCCTACATATAACCTTTTAGGAATAGTGAATGTAGACTGAGAAATATTGAGCTGGTAAGATAAATTGTACATCCCAAGTGCAACTGGGTCAGTAGCAACACAAAGAAGTAAGTTCTCAACCTTATGGTAAGTCTCCACCCTCCCACACCACTGCTTTATAAAGTCAACATACAAAACACATTCCTACACAGGAGAATGAGAATTCTCATCTGGAAGACCCCTACCTTTCCTGAGAATCACTGCCTTTACTGTTATTCTGTCTTGGAAAGTATTAGTGGATAAAAGTTTGAGAGTGAGTTTGCCAAATTTTAGCCTTAATTAGGAAACATAGAGAAACACATACTTTATAACATTTTTATTTCTGAAAATTATTTTTTACCTGGAAATAGATCACTTTGTAAGCATGTTAGAACTTCACTCTGTTGGATGGTGTGCCCAGTATAGACAGTCTATGCAGCTGTCTAGAGTGTGCCTGCTGCTGCTGCTGCTGCTGCTGCTGCTAAGTCACTTCAGTCGTGTCCGACTCTGTGTGACCCCATAGACAGCAGCCCACCAGGCTCCCCCATCCCTGGGATTCTCCAGGCAAGAATACTGGAGTGGGTTGCCATTTCCTTCTCCAATCCATGAAAGTGAAAAGTGAAAGTGAAGTCGCTCAGTCTGTCCGACTGTTAGCGACCCCATGGACTGCAGCCCACCAGGCTACTCCATCCATTGGATTTTCCAGGCAAGAGTACTGGGGTGGGGTGCCATTGCCTTCCCCCAGAGTGGGCCTGCTGGCACCCAAACCAGAAACATTCTTCTCTATACCTATGTCTGCCATACTATTATGCTTTATCTTCTCCATAGCTTTTATCACTCTCTGGAATTATCACATTTGATTTATTTATTGTCCATCCCTCCCCACAAGGACCTTGTCTGTCTTACACATTGTTGAATTCTCAGGTCTCAAATAATTCCTTGTTTCATAAATATTTGTTAAATGAATGAATTATCACAACAATATAAAACCACACTAGATCACTCTTGAGAACCAATATTTCTTTTATGTTGAAAATCTCTGCAAGATATGTTTAGGTGGCACTAGTGGTGAAGAACCCACCTGCCAGTGTAGGAGACATGAGAGACACAGGTTCAATCCCTGGGTTGGGAAGATCCCCTGGGGAGGGCATGGCAACCCACTCCAGTATTCTTGCCTGGAGAATCCCATGGACAGAGGAGCCTGGCAGGCTACAGTCCATAGGGTTGCAAAGAGTCAGACACAACTGAAGCAACTTAGCACACAAGCATACGCGTAAGATATTTGATCTCAGACACCTTAGAGATCTTCTATGGATTCATGTCTTCATTCGTATCAGTGGGGAAAGACTAAGGCTTGGGTATAGGGGTGCATACAGAGAGTCCCTGTTTCATGTCACGTTATTTTCCCCAGAGCAGGAACTGGAAGCCAGGGCTCCAGAATCCCAGGGCTCTTTGGCACTACTCTGCTCTCTCGGTCTAAACCTCTCTGTGAGGAAAGAAGATTTGGAGTATTGCAGTGGATGCAATTTTCAAAGGTCCTAGGAGAAAAGGAAAGCCATGCTAAGCTGCTTTTGCAATTCAGATGAGTTGAACATAATAGTTCTCTTTCCTACTCTATGAGAGGGAAGTCAAGACTTCAGAACTGGATTTTTAGGGCAAGACTGGGATATTTTGTTGTAACTATAGCCAGAGATCTGCCTGCTTTCAGCAGAGACATGGACTCTGCCTCATGCTGGCTGTGATTTTGCACAGTTAAGTCCTTCATTTGAAATTAGGACTCACTGCAGCTTGCAAATTAATTCTATAAAGATGGGTCACTGTCACTATGGGCAAAATGCATACCCCTGTGCAGCTTCCCTATCCATAGGGACCAGATAGCACATTGGGGTGATGGCTAATCTAAGTATATAAGGGAATGGCATATTTTATCAAAGTGAAAAGCAAGCAATAGAAGTTGTTAGTTTCTGAGTTTAACTGAGGGAACTATTTTCCAACAGAACTTTAAAGAAACACTGCATTTTTCAAGAATATACCACTGCCCCCAAACACACACATACAAACATACACAATAGCCAAACATATACCTTATGATACACAAAAAAGTTCTCCAAAGCTGCAACTCCTGGAGTGGAGTTCCTGACACACTGCAGGGAGGTTGCGGAAAGTGGATTCTCGTGATTCCATCTGAGGACTCCTCGGAGGTTTTACCTGCTGGAGGTTTTAACCCAGATAGAAATGGCTTTTTGTCAGATAAGAGATAAAAACTGGTGAGATGTATTTGTTCAATAAATGTTTGTAGGATGCCTTCTAGCATGCAACTCGGTTCTAAGCCTCAGGAATACAAAATGAACAAGGCTTAGTCCCTGTTTCAAGGTCACAGTCTAGTGGAGTGAGAGAGATAAGTAAACAGAGAAATCCAATCCAGCATGGTAGGTTCTGGGATCAGAAAGGGTCTGTGGGGACATGGAGCAGAGGGCCCTGATGCAGCTGACAGGATGTAATTAAAAGAGGCCACATTTGGGGATTTTTCAAATGAAGTTTCACATTTTGGAGCCTTCTGTTTTCTCCTTTTGGAAATGAAGGGAGGAAAATCAGCCCAGAATTGTGAAAATTCAATGATATATTATCTAGAGAAGGAATGAGTTATCAAAGAAGAGTCTCCTTTTGATTCAGAAATGAATGATTCCTAGTATGTTGCTTCAAGACTCTTTGTTGCAGAAATTGGGGTATGCACAGGTAATTAGGGATCTAGAAACAACCACCCTGGGGACAATTGCAGGCAGTTCTGCAACCACCTGGCTTAACTTGAAAGTACAGCTTCTCTTGGTGTAATAAAAGGTTTCATGTACACCTTGTGCTTCTGTCCTTTATCCCTGACTTTTCCTCCCAGGCTTATGAATAAGGCTTCAGTCCTATTTCTCCCTTGGAGACTGGCAAGCAGCCCCACCTTCTCCAGTTGGAGGCTAGGGAAGCTGTAGCTGTCTTCTGCCACCTGCTGGCTCCCTGTTAGCACCAGTGTAGGGCTGGCTTTGCGTGGACTCCCAGGGAATGGAATCCATTAGGGGAGAAAGAGGGGCAGAGAAGGTTCCTGCTTTTATTAAAAAGAAAGAGATGAGAAGATGGCAGACAGAAGCTGGTATAGGAAGGCTTTTCTCATTATAAGGGTTTGTCATAAAGCTATCACCGTCTCGAACATCTAAGCCAGTGATTTTTCTGTATAAACTTGTTTTGTTCAGAGAGAACAGTGCTTTTTATTTATTTATTTTTACTTTAAGGTCATTGTCTCACAAAACTTATCAAATAAGTTAATGCTGCACCTGCATAGACTCAATTGAAGGAAACAGCAGAAACACCTGCCAGTGGTAACTGAGATTGAGGGTAGGGAGGCAGGAAGAGGGAAGTTATATGAGAAACATTTCACAGTGAATTGCAGTATTCTTTCGTTGGTTCAGCCAGCATTTTTAAAGACCTGCTGTTTATAAGGCTGTAAACCAGATCCCTTGGCCCAGTTCAGTCGCTCAGTCGTGTCCGGCTCTGTGCGACCCCCTGGATTGCAGCACATCAGGTTTCCCTGTCCATCAGCAACTCCCAGGGCTTGCTCACACTCATGTCCATCCAGTCAGTGATGCCATCCAACCATCTCATCCTCTGTCATTCCCCTTCTCCTCCTGCCTTCAGTCTTTCTCATTATCAGGGTCTTTTCTAGTGAGTCAGTTTTTCTCATCAGGTGACCAAAATATTGGAGCTTCAGCTTCACCATCAGTCCTTCCAATGAGTATTCAGGACTCATTTCCTTTAAGATTGACTGGTTGGATCTCCTTGCAGTCCAAGGGACTCTCAAGAGTCTTCACCAACACCATGGTTCAAAAGCATCAATTCTACAGCACTCAGCTTTCTTTATGGTCCAACTCTCACATCGATACATGACCACTGGAAAAACCATAGCTTTGACTAGACAGACCTTTGTCAACAAAATAATGTCTCTGCTTTTTAATATGCTATCTAGGTTGGTCATAGCTTTTCTTCCAAGGAGTAAGCGTCTTTTAATGTCATGGCTGCAGTCACCATCTGCAGTGATTTTGGAGCCCCCCCAAAATAAAGTCTGCCACTATTTCCATTGTTTCCCCATCTATTTGCCGTGAAGTGACAGAACTGGATGCCATGATCTTACTTTTCTGAATGTTAAGTTTTCAGCCAACTTTTTCACTCTCCTCTTTCACTTTCATCAAGAGGCTCTTTAGTTCCTCTTTGATTTCTGCCATAAGGGTGGTGTCATCTGCATGTCTGAGGTTATTGATGTTTCTCCCAGCAATCTTGATTCCAGTTTGTGCTTCTTCTAGCCCAGCATTTCTCATGACGTACTCTTCATATAAGTTAAATAAACAGGGTGACAACATGCAGCCTTGACATATTCCTTTCTCAATTTGGAACCAGTCTGTTTTTCCACGTCCAGTTCTAGCTGTTGCTTCTTGACCTGCAAACAGATTTCTCAGGGGGCAGTTAAGGTGGTCTGGTATTCCCATCTCTTTAATTTTCCAGTTTGTTGTGATCCATACAGTCAAATGCTTTGGCATATTCAATAAAACAGAAGTAGACATTTTTCTGGAACTCTTGCTTTTTCTATGACCCAACAGATGTTGGCAATTTGATTTCTTGTTCCTCTGCCGTTTCGAAATCCAGCTTAAACATCTGGAAGTTCTTGATTCCTGTACTGTTGAAGCCTCACTTGGAGAATTTTGAGCATTACTTTGCTAGCATGTGAGATGAGTGCAAAAGAATCCGCCTATCAATGCAGGAAACATGGGTTCAACTCCTGGGTCAGGAAGATTCCCTGGAGAAGGAAATGGCAACCCACTCCAGTATTCTTGCCTAGAAAATCTCATGGACAGAGAAGCCTGATGAAATATGTTCATGGGGTCACTAAGCTTTGGACACGTCTTAGCGAGTAAACAAAAACAACAAATCCAGATGCCTGGGATACAAAAGTGAGTAATATTGGGTTCCTTCTTTTGGGGGGTTAAGAATCTATTGGGGAGCAGCTAGATAAGAGGATGGTTAAATAAAGGGAGAATTAGATAGATATCACAAGTATTGTGATCATGTATTGCTATAAAGGCATCTTCTGCTCCTCCTGCTGCTAAGTCGCTTCAGTCTTGTCCAACTCTGTGTGACCGCATCGACAGCAGTCCACCAGACTCCCCCATCCCTGGGATTCTCCAGGCAAGAACACTGAAGTGGGTTGCCATTTCCTTCTTCAATGCATGAAAGTGAAAAGTGAAAGTGAAGTCGCTCAGTCGTGTCCAACTCTTAGCGACCCCACAGACTGCAGCCTACCAGGCTCCTCCGTCCATGGGATTTTTCCAGGCAAGAGTACTGGAGTGGGGTGCCATTGCCTTCTAGTGGAGCGTAAAAAAGGAGCATGTATCTAGATCAAACTGGTAGCTACAATGTTAGAAAATAATTACTAGAGGAGGTGTATGAGCTGAATTTGAAATAGTGACTTATTGGAAACAGTGGGGAGAAGGGCATTCCAGTTATGGGGAGCAGCGGCTCCCACACGCATCATTACCCACTACCACCAGTGCTTTGGGAAGCTGAGACCTCTAGAATCAAAGCAGGAAAAAGTTGTTAAAATATTAGGTCTTAGATAACAAGTGATTGATTCAGTCCAGGGTGATCTACCAGAGCATGCAGAATCACCTGGGACGGCAGCGTACAGAATCCTGGACGTCAGAGGGCAGGACTGGTGGTGGGGAGCTTGTTTCCGATCCTCGGGAAAGGCTGCTTTTCATACTGTTTCAGTCCATATGCTGGATATGGCTGCTGCAGCTGCTGCTGCTGCTGCTAACTCGCTTCAGTCGTGTCCGACTCTCTGAGACCCCATAGACGGCAGCCCACCAGGCTCCCCCATCCCTGGGATTCTCCAGGCAAGAGCACTGGACTGGGTTGCCATTTCCTTCTCCAATGCAGGAAAGTGAAAAGTGAAAGGGAAGTCGCTCAGTCGTGTCCAACTCTTAGCGACACCATGGACTGCAGCCTACCAGGCTCCTCCGTCCCTGGGATTTTCCAGGCAAGAGTACTGGAGTGGGATGCCATTGCCTTCTCCGTGGATATGGGCAGGTACCATCAAATATTCAGAAGCCTGTCCCATGACATCCTCTCAGTCTATCCGAAACTTCTCAATGAACTCATCCAAATATCGAAGTACTTGTAAGCTCAGAGATATCAATGATCGTGTTATTTAAAACTGTAAATTAATGGCCTACAATAGGGAAAATGCTTCAGAGGTTTGGAACAACTTCTGGGTGAATCGTTAAGTTCCATAGACATGGAAAATGATGATTCTGAAAACAGTGCAGTATGTGAAGGAAAAAAAAAACAAACTTGTGAAAAAATTTATGATTTAAGCCTGCAGGAGAAATATTAATACTCAGAAAAAAAAGTTAAACTGCTAATGTTTTTTCTCTGTTGTTTACATTTTATATCATATCCTTAGTTACTTTTATGATAATATTTTTTAATATAATGTAGCCTAAAGGTGAAATATGGCTTCCCTGGTGGCACCAGTGATAAAGAACCTGCCTGCCAATGCAAGAGATGTAAGAGATGCAGTTTCGATCCCTGGGTCAGGTAGATCCCCTCGAGGAGGGCCTGGCAACCCACTCCAGTATTCTTGCCTGGAGAATCCCATGGACAGAGGAAACTGGTGGGCTACAGTCCATAGGATCACAAAGGGTTGGACATGACTGAAGTGACTTAGCACGCACACAAAGGTGAAATATGGGTGCTGATTAAGGCAGAAGCAAAAATCCCTAAATAAATAATTACGCTTTTGTACATTTGTTTCTGGTATTGCAGATTCCGCTTTCCCCCTAATTGTGTTTCAGTTTGTGTGGTATATTTGTTTTGCTTGTTAAATCTGTCCTGCGTCTTGCCCTTGCCCACACCCCTCTTCCCACCCTGGATCTGTGGGATGCGTTGTGATGTCTGCCTGCTAATTTTGCTGTGACTGGGGCTGGTGTCTGGTTGGTGATTCATGTTTGTTCCTAAGTTGCACATCTGTGTTGGTTGCTTTGAAACATGCCCCAGGGAATATGAAAGGCCCTTTGTCTCCCTGAAACTGCTTCTTTGCCCCCAGGGAATTCTTCTTTGGCTTCTGAATTCTGGCAAGCTCTTCTATGAATTTCGGCAGGGTAAAAAAGAAAGAAAAAAGGAAACAAAGGGAAGCAACAGGGAGAGAGTTTCAGGGTCTGGGTCTAGTCCCTGCTTACCTGGCAGGACCAAACCTCCTGGATACAAAAATTGGGGGGCACATGCTTCGTGACATCTACTTAAAAGGTAATACTTGTAGAGTTGTTTTCTTCCCACTAGGAATTCCTGCCTGCAGCAGGAAAGAGGGCAGATTGAGCCTGGATGGAAACCCTCAATGGAAAAAGTTCTGAGAGTTTGGTAGGCATACCCACTTGGCAACCCTTCTAAGAGTTTAGCACAGATATACACAGAAGTGACATTCATAATATTTAATGACTGGTACCGCGTGGACACTGACCAATTAAATGGACACAGGCCACCGTGCTGAAGCTGGAGGCCCCCTGCTGTTCCAGACATCAACCCTTCAGTTACTGGATAACCAGGAGGTCCAGCAGCTCCTGGAGGGTCTGGGGGCAGGGGCTGGCTGCCAGCCGTTACCAAAGTATTTCAGTGTTTTAATGCCTATTAAGGATATAGACAGAGACCAAATGAATTACCGCATGGTTACTCATAAAAGTTCAAAGCTTATGCCCACTCTTAAGGTTTACGTAGTCCCATCTTTACCAGTTAAGAGCCTGCCGTCTTTGTCTTTAAGAAGAGTTCAGAGCCGACGTCAAGACCTAGTCATACTACAGACTCCAGGTGGCACAAAGAAGTCCTTATCCACAAAGGAGCTCTTTATTTTGCTCAATGACTAGTATAGATCTCACCCAAGGGAAATTTGTAAGTGAGCTTACATTATATTTTCACTTGCTGCAATATATTTGCCTTACAACACAGCTTTACCTCCGGGCAGGCTGGCAAACAGGCTGAAATGTGTGAGTGACTGCCCACCTGCCTGCTTTCCTGCAGAGTCTGAAAGACCGTCCCATCNAGATGTGTATAAGAGACAGGTCCATAGGGTTGCAAAGAGTCAGACACAACTGAAGCAACTTAGCACACAAGCATACGCGTAAGATATTTGATCTCAGACACCTTAGAGATCTTCTATGGATTCATGTCTTCATTCGTATCAGTGGGGAAAGACTAAGGCTTGGGTATAGGGGTGCATACAGAGAGTCCCTGTTTCATGTCACGTTATTTTCCCCAGAGCAGGAACTGGAAGCCAGGGCTCCAGAATCCCAGGGCTCTTTGGCACTACTCTGCTCTCTCGGTCTAAACCTCTCTGTGAGGAAAGAAGATTTGGAGTATTGCAGTGGATGCAATTTTCAAAGGTCCTAGGAGAAAAGGAAAGCCATGCTAAGCTGCTTTTGCAATTCAGATGAGTTGAACATAATAGTTCTCTTTCCTACTCTATGAGAGGGAAGTCAAGACTTCAGAACTGGATTTTTAGGGCAAGACTGGGATATTTTGTTGTAACTATAGCCAGAGATCTGCCTGCTTTCAGCAGAGACATGGACTCTGCCTCATGCTGGCTGTGATTTTGCACAGTTAAGTCCTTCATTTGAAATTAGGACTCACTGCAGCTTGCAAATTAATTCTATAAAGATGGGTCACTGTCACTATGGGCAAAATGCATACCCCTGTGCAGCTTCCCTATCCATAGGGACCAGATAGCACATTGGGGTGATGGCTAATCTAAGTATATAAGGGAATGGCATATTTTATCAAAGTGAAAAGCAAGCAATAGAAGTTGTTAGTTTCTGAGTTTAACTGAGGGAACTATTTTCCAACAGAACTTTAAAGAAACACTGCATTTTTCAAGAATATACCACTGCCCCCAAACACACACATACAAACATACACAATAGCCAAACATATACCTTATGATACACAAAAAAGTTCTCCAAAGCTGCAACTCCTGGAGTGGAGTTCCTGACACACTGCAGGGAGGTTGGGGAAAGTGGATTCTCGTGATTCCATCTGAGGACTCCTCGGAGGTTTTACCTGCTGGAGGTTTTAACCCAGATAGAAATGGCTTTTTGTCAGATAAGAGATAAAAACTGGTGAGATGTATTCGTTCAATAAATGTTTGTAGGATGCCTTCTAGCATGCAACTCGGTTCTAAGCCTCAGGAATACAAAATGAACAAGGCTTAGTCCCTGTTTCAAGGTCACAGTCTAGTGGAGTGAGAGAGATAAGTAAACAGAGAAATCCAATCCAGCATGGTAGGTTCTGGGATCAGAAAGGGTCTGTGGGGACATGGAGCAGAGGGCCCTGATGCAGCTGACAGGATGTAATTAAAAGAGGCCACATTTGGGGATTTTTCAAATGAAGTTTCACATTTTGGAGCCTTCTGTTTTCTCCTTTTGGAAATGAAGGGAGGAAAATCAGCCCAGAATTGTGAAAATTCAATGATATATTATCTAGAGAAGGAATGAGTTATCAAAGAAGAGTCTCCTTTTGATTCAGAAATGAATGATTCCTAGTATGTTGCTTCAAGACTCTTTGTTGCAGAAATTGGGGTATGCACAGGTAATTAGGGATCTAGAAACAACCACCCTGGGGACAATTGCAGGCAATTCTGCAACCACCTGGCTTAACTTGAAAGTACAGCTTCTCTTGGTGTAATAAAAGGTTTCATGTACACCTTGTGCTTCTGTCCTTTATCCCTGACTTTTCCTCCCAGGCTTATGAATAAGGCTTCAGTCCTATTTCTCCCTTGGAGACTGGCAAGCAGCCCCACCTTCTCCAGTTGGAGGCTAGGGAAGCTGTAGCTGTCTTCTGCCACCTGCTGGCTCCCTGTTAGCACCAGTGTAGGGCTGGCTTTGCGTGGACTCCCAGGGAATGGAATCCATTAGGGGAGAAAGAGGGGCAGAGAAGGTTCCTGCTTTTATTAAAAAGAAAGAGATGAGAAGATGGCAGACAGAAGCTGGTACAGGAAGGCTTTTCTCATTATAAGGGTTTGTCATAAAGCTATCACCGTCTCGAACATCTAAGCCAGTGGTTTTTCTGTATAAACTTGTTTTGTTCAGAGAGAACAGTGCTTTTTATTTATTTATTTTTACTTTAAGGTCATTGTCTCACAAAACTTATCAAATAAGTTAATGCTGCACCTGCATAGACTCAATTGAAGGAAACAGCAGAAACACCTGCCAGTGGTAACTGAGATTGAGGGTAGGGAGGCAGGAAGAGGGAAGTTATATGAGAAACATTTCACAGTGAATTGCAGTATTCTTTCGTTGGTTCAGCCAGCATTTTTAAAGACCTGCTATTTATAAGGCTGTAAACCAGATCCCTTGGCCCAGTTCAGTCGCTCAGTCGTGTCCGGCTCTGTGTGACCCCCTGGATTGCAGCACATCAGGTTTCCCTGTCCATCAGCAACTCCCAGGGCTTGCTCACACTCATGTCCATCCAGTCAGTGATGCCATCCAACCATCTCATCCTCTGTCATTCCCCTTCTCCTCCTGCCTTCAGTCTTTCTCATTATCAGGGTCTTTTCTAGTGAGTCAGTTTTTCTCATCAGGTGACCAAAATATTGGAGCTTCAGCTTCACCATCAGTCCTTCCAATGAGTATTCAGGACTCATTTCCTTTAAGATTGACTGGTTGGATCTCCTTGCAGTCCAAGGGACTCTCAAGAGTCTTCACCAACACCATGGTTCAAAAGCATCAATTCTACAGCACTCAGCTTTCTTTATGGTCCAACTCTCACATCGATACATGACCACTGGAAAAACCATAGCTTTGACTAGACAGACCTTTGTCAACAAAATAATGTCTCTGCTTTTTAATATGCTATCTAGGTTGGTCATAGCTTTGCTTCCAAGGAGTAAGCGTCTTTTAATGTCATGGCTGCAGTCACCATCTGCAGTGATTTTGGAGCCCCCCCAAAATAAAGTCTGCCACTATTTCCATTGTTTCCCCATCTATTTGCCGTGAAGTGACAGAACTGGATGCCATGATCTTACTTTTCTGAATGTTAAGTTTTCAGCCAACTTTTTCACTCTCCTCTTTCACTTTCATCAAGAGGCTCTTTAGTTCCTCTTTGATTTCTGCCATAAGGGTGGTGTCATCTGCATGTCTGAGGTTATTGATGTTTCTCCCAGCAATCTTGATTCCAGTTTGTGCTTCTTCTAGCCCAGCATTTCTCATGACGTACTCTTCATATAAGTTAAATAAACAGGGTGACAACATGCAGCCTTGACATATTCCTTTCTCAATTTGGAACCAGTCTGTTTTTCCACGTCCAGTTCTAGCTGTTGCTTCTTGACCTGCAAACAGATTTCTCAGGGGGCAGGTAAGGTGGTCTGGTATTCCCATCTCTTTAATTTTCCAGTTTGTTGTGATCCATACAGTCAAATGCTTTGGCATATTCAATAAAACAGAAGTAGACATTTTTCTGGAACTCTTGCTTTTTCTATGACCCAACAGATGTTGGCAATTTGATTTCTTGTTACTCTGCCATTTCGAAATCCAGCTTAAACATCTGGAAGTTCTTGATTCCTGTACTGTTGAAGCCTCACTTGGAGAATTTTGAGCATTACTTTGCTAGCATGTGAGATGAGTGCAAAAGAATCCGCCTATCAATGCAGGAAACATGGGTTCAACTCCTGGGTCAGGAAGATTCCCTGGAGAAGGAAATGGCAACCCACTCCAGTATTCTTGCCTAGAAAATCTCATGGACAGAGAAGCCTGATGAAATATGTTCATGGGGTCACTAAGCTTTGGACACGTCTTAGCGAGTAAACAAAAACAACAAATCCAGATGCCTGGGATACAAAAGTAAGTAATATTGGGTTCCTTCTTTTGGGGGGTTAAGAATCTATTGGGGAGCAGCTAGATAAGAGGATGGTTAAATAAAGGGAGAATTAGATAGATATCACAAGTATTGTGATCATGTATTGCTATAAAGGCATCTTCTGCTCCTCCTGCTGCTAAGTCGCTTCAGTCTTGTCCAACTCTGTGTGACCGCATCGACAGCAGTCCACCAGACTCCCCCATCCCTGGGATTCTCCAGGCAAGAACACTGAAGTGGGTTGCCATTTCCTTCTTCAATGCATGAAAGTGAAAAGTGAAAGTGAAGTCGCTCAGTCGTGTCCAACTCTTAGCGACCCCACAGACTGCAGCCTACCAGGCTCCTCCGTCCATGGGATTTTTCCAGGCAAGAGTACTGGAGTGGGGTGCCATTGCCTTCTAGTGGAGCGTAAAAAAGGAGCATGTATCTAGATCAAACTGGTAGCTACAATGTTAGAAAATAATTACTAGAGGAGGTGTATGAGCTGAATTTGAAATAGTGACTTATTGGAAACAGTGGGGAGAAGGGCATTCCAGTTATGGGGAGCAGCGGCTCCCACACGCATCATTACCCACTACCACCAGTGCTTTGGGAAGCTGAGACCTCTAGAATCAAAGCAGGAAAAAGTTGTTAAAATATTAGGTCTTAGATAACAAGTGATTGATTCAGTCCAGGGTGATCTACCAGAGCATGCAGAATCACCTGGGACGGCAGCGTACAGAATCCTGGACGTCAGAGGGCAGGACTGGTGGTGGGGAGCTTGTTTCCGATCCTCGGGAAAGGCTGCTTTTCATACTGTTTCAGTCCATATGCTGGATATGGCTGCTGCAGCTGCTGCTGCTGCTGCTAACTCGCTTCAGTCGTGTCCGACTCTCTGAGACCCCATAGACGGCAGCCCACCAGGCTCCCCCATCCCTGGGATTCTCCAGGCAAGAGCACTGGACTGGGTTGCCATTTCCTTCTCCAATGCAGGAAAGTGAAAAGTGAAAGGGAAGTCGCTCAGTCGTGTCCAACTCTTAGCGACACCATGGACTGCAGCCTACCAGGCTCCTCCGTCCCTGGGATTTTCCAGGCAAGAGTACTGGAGTGGGATGCCATTGCCTTCTCCGTGGATATGGGCAGGTACCATCAAATATTCAGAAGCCTGTCCCATGACATCCTCTCAGTCTATCCGAAACTTCTCAATGAACTCATCCAAATATCGAAGTACTTGTAAGCTCAGAGATATCAATGATCGTGTTATTTAAAACTGTAAATTAATGGCCTACAATAGGGAAAATGCTTCAGAGGTTTGGAACAACTTCTGGGTGAATCGTTAAGTTCCATAGACATGGAAAATGATGATTCTGAAAACAGTGCAGTATGTGAAGGAAAAAAAAAACAAACTTGTGAAAAAATTTATGATTTAAGCCTGCAGGAGAAATATTAATACTCAGAAAAAAAAGTTAAACTGCTAATGTTTTTTCTCTGTTGTTTACATTTTATATCATATCCTTAGTTACTTTTATGATAATATTTTTTAATATAATGTAGCCTAAAGGTGAAATATGGCTTCCCTGGTGGCACCAGTGATAAAGAACCTGCCTGCCAATGCAAGAGATGTAAGAGATGCAGTTTCGATCCCTGGGTCAGGTAGATCCCCTCGAGGAGGGCCTGGCAACCCACTCCAGTATTCTTGCCTGGAGAATCCCATGGACAGAGGAAACTGGTGGGCTACAGTCCATAGGATCACAAAGGGTTGGACATGACTGAAGTGACTTAGCACGCACACAAAGGTGAAATATGGGTGCTGATTAAGGCAGAAGCAAAAATCCCTAAATAAATAATTACGCTTTTGTACATTTGTTTCTGGTATTGCAGATTCCGCTTTCCCCCTAATTGTGTTTCAGTTTGTGTGGTATATTTGTTTTGCTTGTTAAATCTGTCCTGCGTCTTGCCCTTGCCCACACCCCTCTTCCCACCCTGGATCTGTGGGATGCGTTGTGATGTCTGCCTGCTAATTTTGCTGTGACTGGGGCTGGTGTCTGGTTGGTGATTCATGTTTGTTCCTAAGTTGCACATCTGTGTTGGTTGCTTTGAAACATGCCCCAGGGAATATGAAAGGCCCTTTGTCTCCCTGAAACTGCTTCTTTGCCCCCAGGGAATTCTTCTTTGGCTTCTGAATTCTGGCAAGCTCTTCTATGAATTTCGGCAGGGTAAAAAAGAAAGAAAAAAGGAAACAAAGGGAAGCAACAGGGAGAGAGTTTCAGGGTCTGGGTCTAGTCCCTGCTTACCTGGCAGGACCAAACCTCCTGGATACAAAAATTGGGGGGCACATGCTTCGTGACATCTACTTAAAAGGTAATACTTGTAGAGTTGTTTTCTTCCCACTAGGAATTCCTGCCTGCAGCAGGAAAGAGGGCAGATTGAGCCTGGATGGAAACCCTCAATGGAAAAAGTTCTGAGAGTTTGGTAGGCATACCCACTTGGCAACCCTTCTAAGAGTTTAGCACAGATATACACAGAAGTGACATTCATAATATTTAATGACTGGTACCGCGTGGACACTGACCAATTAAATGGACACAGGCCACCGTGCTGAAGCTGGAGGCCCCCTGCTGTTCCAGACATCAACCCTTCAGTTACTGGATAACCAGGAGGTCCAGCAGCTCCTGGAGGGTCTGGGGGCAGGGGCTGGCTGCCAGCCGTTACCAAAGTATTTCAGTGTTTTAATGCCTATTAAGGATATAGACAGAGACCAAATGAATTACCGCATGGTTACTCATAAAAGTTCAAAGCTTATGCCCACTCTTAAGCTTTACGTAGTCCCATCTTTACCAGTTAAGAGCCTGCCGTCTTTGTCTTTAAGAAGAGTTCAGAGCCGACGTCAAGACCTAGTCATACTACAGACTCCAGGTGGCACAAAGAAGTCCTTATCCACAAAGGAGCTCTTTATTTTGCTCAATGACTAGTATAGATCTCACCCAAGGGAAATTTGTAAGTGAGCTTACATTATATTTTCACTTGCTGCAATATATTTGCCTTACAACACAGCTTTACCTCCGGGCAGGCTGGCAAACAGGCTGAAATGTGTGAGTGACTGCCCACCTGCCTGCTTTCCTGCAGAGTCTGAAAGACCGTCCCATCCCAGACCCTAAGCCTGCTGTGAAAATCCATCTGCAGTACCATGAAAGCCCAAACACATATACTGGATTGTTATGGCTCTTTCTTGTCCTCTTCACGGGAGATTCTCACTTGCTGCTTCTTATCAGACAGCTAGAGGTTGCGGGCTGGCTAAAATCAGCAGCTTCTCGAAATGGTGTGTGGGGAAGCATTATAACCCCGGATTCTCTCATTTCTTCTTTCCCTGTTTCAGTGAAACCTACAGCTTCAGCATAATTTGCTGCCTCCCCTGCCTTCACTCCAGATAACAGCCAGGGTTGCTCATAATCCGACTGACTCTCTACATACCAAGCACAACTTTTGTCTGAATGTAGAGACTGAAAGGAAATTTCACTCTACCCAGAAAGCCATTCAGGAGCTCTGTGATTACAGAAGTCTGAGGTTGTAGAAGACTGAGTTGGAAAACTTGGATCTTCCAATTCTTCTTGCACATTTACTAGCCTGCGCCTTCATGCAGGCATTTAAAATATCTCGAAGCCTCATCTTCCTCAAATGTAGAGCGGAATCATACTGTGGAGTTCACAGAGTCATGATAAAGATTGCAAATGATGGTGCTGGGAGGGATTGGGGGCAGGAGGAGAAGGGGACGACCGAGGATGAAATGGCTGGATGGCATCACAGACTTGATGGACGTGAGTCTGAGTGAACTCCAGGAGTTGGTGATGGACAGGGAGGTCTGCCCTGCTGCAATTCATGGGGTCGCAAAGAGTTGGACACGACTGAGCGACTGAACTGAACTGAACTGATGGATGTTAGCATCCCGGTGTTACATATGTTTGCTCACCTTTAAGCTAGTCAAAAACAGATAGTATTACAATGACAGATGTATTAGAAATTACATGAAATTATGTCAACAATCAATCAATGGCTACGTCAAAATAGAACACTTTCAAGATCTGATTCGGCCCTCTTGCTCAAGTGTTTATCTTGAGAGTCCATATTGGCAACTCATTTTAAAAGAAAAAATGGTTAAAAATAAAGAATCTCTATGAATAGATGGGCAAAGTGATTGAGTTTTGATGCCAGGGGCGATGTTGCAAGTTTTGAGCAGTTTTTCCAGTGTTATTGTCCAAGAATGGAGAATAACTCTTGCCAAGATAATTTAACATTTTGCAAACACAACACNATGAAATAATAAATGAGAAAACCCTCTGTAAACTAAAAATATCCACCACAAGAACATAGGTTGTAAGAACCAGTGAAGAAAAAGAATCACAAATGGAGAAATAAATCAAGGCAGCTGGATGAATATGAAGTAAGCCCACTACTGTGGTCCAGCCTGGAAAAGAGAGCATCCTGTAACTTCCCCAACACCTTTCTGCAGAGCTTTGGCTGGAGGGCAGTGAGTGGTCTAGAGAAATGCTAGGCAAGAGGGTTACTGCCAGTCTGAGGGTGTGCATGCAGGAAAACTACAGAGAAGATGGTGGAATGCATGGGAAAGACAAAGTACCTAGGTGATACCAGCACTGGGAGAGACAAAATAGACAAAATGCCTACCGCTTCTGCCTGTGTGGTCATTGCTCAGAAACGGTTCAAATAAATCTGGACTTGAGGGTACCATTCCAGAGTGAGGGAGACTGACCAGAAATCTCAACGCTACTCTTCCGCTTGAGTCAATAGCTGCATCCTCTCTCCTCCAGAAAGAAGGCTCTGCTGCCCTGAAGGCCTATTTGGCATTATTAGATTAATTAAGTCATTTTCTGTGCTTAAACTTGAGTATGAATGGTAAGTCGCAGACTGGGCCTCCCATTTAATCAGCCAGTGGATGTTTTCAGGATAGCACTTTGTTCCTAAAAACATTCAGAAATATGCACATTGTATCTTTAATGAGACTGTGATATTTATTTATGGCAGAAAGAAGTCTCCCAGCTAAGAAGACTCATTCAAGTGATAGTTGAGTGTCTGGCACTTAGAGCTGTGTTAGATGCTGTATCTGGCGTCGCTTATTATCACCAGTTCATTTTATGAATTTGTTAAAGTTATTCATGCCTCTAAAAGGCCGTGGGACTTTGCGCTGGGGATCAAATCCTGGCTCCACTCTTTGCTAATGATTAAACTTCTGTGGACTGTTCCCTTTATATAAAACAGAGGATTAGATGACTTTTTATATAAAAGAGAATGAGAATGACTGCAGCTCAGAGCTATTTGGAGACGTAAAACTTTCCGTGACCTGTGAAATGCTATGGAACATGCCCGGCACGCGTGGTTCTCCATGTCTGTATGTCAGGGGCCCTTCTTCCTGGTTCTCATGTGACTAGGTGTTTTTCTTTCTCTTTAAGCTTTGATGTGGAAAATGGCCCTTCCCCAGGTCGGAGCCCACTGGACCCCCAAGCCAGCTCTTCTTCTGGGCTGGTTCTTCATGCCACCTTCCCTGGGCACAGCCAGCGCAGAGAGTCCTTTCTGTACAGATCAGACAGTGACTATGACTTGTCACCAAAGGCGATGTCGAGAAACTCTTCACTTCCAAGTGAGCAGTAAGTACGAGCTGTCTGGCTCCCTGTCTCACACTTACCTCACCTTTAACACATCAGAGGAGCAACACTGTTCCCCTTTAACACAAGGGAAGAGGGAGGGAAAAAAAGTGAACAGGAGCAGAGAAGACAGTGATAACCACCCTAAGGGCATATGTGCTCTCTTGAGTGAGAAATGTATAGCTAGAATCCACAAGAGTGTTTACCATAGACACAGTGTTTGCTTTACTTCTGTTATTGATACTTTTTTATGCTTTTGATTTTATATTGGAGTATAGCCAATAAACAATGTTGTGATAGTTTCAGGTGGACAGCAAAGGGACTCAGTCATATGTATACACGTATCCATTCTCCCCCAAACCTCCCTCCCATCTAGGCTGCCACATAACATTGAGCAGAGTTTCCTGTGCTAAACAGTAGGACCTTGTTAGTTATCCATTTTAAATATAGCACCTTGTATCCAAACTCCCTAAGTATCTCTTTCCCCTATTCTCCCCTCCCTGCTGAAGTTCATTCTCTAATACTTAAAAAAAAAAAAAAATTCAGCTTCATTTCCTGAACTGCTGAATCTTTTATGGCATGAGAACCTTAACACTTTTTTGCAAACCACAATCTAACTTTGCAAGGCATGCGCAGCTTACATCAGGCTACAGCAGAGAAGGAAAGGTGGTTGGTAACATGCAACTTCTCTGAGTGGCCTTTTCTGGGTTACATTTCGTAAACTGTCATCTAGTCACACGTCTGTGTCCCTTCTCTGGACCATTGACACAATGCCCACTTATTGCCTGGCTCCTAGGTGAGACAGGACACACTCCCACCACCCTATTAAGCATGGCTGATGTTTCTGTTTCGCTGCTATTAACTGGAGATCTCTAATTTTTATTTAAAGAACAGCGACAGGGTTGTGTTACTTATTTATTAAGTTTCTGAAACCAAATAAAATTGGATGATGGAATGCGAGCCTTAAAAGGTTTCTGGGCACACATACAATTGTTTTTAATATCATATGTTATAAAAATATCAGTAGCTCCCTAAAGTCTCCAGACTGGAAAATTCCACTGGGCTCTCCTCAGTTGTTGGAAAGGAAGCTAAAAAGGGTCGCCCTTTTGTGAAAGGGGCACAGGGCATTTTAAACCTACCAATAAGATAATATGCCCCAGGGCACTTCTGCCAGCTAATTTTAATAGAAGCAAGTGCTCAGTCACTCAGTCGTATCTGACTCTGAGATCATATAGACTATAGCCTACCAGTCTCCTCTATTCATAGAATTCTCCAAGCAAGAATACTGGAGTGAGTTGCCAGTATTTTCCTGACTCTGGAATAGAACCCAAGTCTCCTGCATCTTTTGCATTGGCAGGCAGACTCTTTACCATTAAGCCACCTAGAAAGCCCTTCATAGAAGCACTCCTGCACTAAAACATCTCAGTCATTGGTGGACCAAAACTCATTTGGCTAATATTTACTGAAGCTCAGGGCTTCCCTTGTGGCTAAGCTGCTAAAGAATCTGCCTGCAATGAGGGAGACCTGGGTTCGATCCCTGGGTTGGGACCAGCCCCCAGAGAAGGGAAAGGCCACCCACTCCAGTGTTCTGGACTGGAGTATCGCATGGACTGTACAGTCCATGGGGTCGCAGAGAGTCAGGCATAACTGAGCAACACTGACGTTCACTTTCTCTACTGAAGCTCACCTATGTTCCAGGCAGTGTGCCAGGCTCTGGGAGTAAAAGCTGAACAGAACAGTGGAAAAGTCACAGAGAAGTTAAAAAATAAATGCTGTTCTCAAAATGTTGCATGTTCTCAGGACGGTTACAGTTACATAAGAAAGAGGAACTCTGGTGCTATGTGGAAGGAAGCATTCAGTGAGTGCATACCATGGAGCCCTGTTTATTTACATATGTTATCCTTTTTAATCTTTGCAACAGTCCTGTCAGGTGGCCGGACTGTTTATGTCCTCTCTATAGAGGATGAAACAGAGATTGTGAGAAGTTGAGAAGCCTACCCCTCCCATATGACTCTGTGCAATACTATTATCCCTTGATGTAGATAAGACAGACAGTTTTGTAGAGGCAAAACTTTTGGACTCTGCCTATGCTCTTCAAACTGCAAAGCAGAATCTCTACTAAGAGGTAGAAAACGTGAATGCAGGGTAGAGGTAACCTCTTTGCTGTAGGTCATGTAGCGCTAAGGAAGCTTCTGACCAAGGCTCAGAGGGGGACTTTGACAGTGAACATACCTGGAATTCTCTCTTCCACCAAAACAAATGCCTTTCACCTTTCTCCTCCCTGGGCAGAAAATGTGGCAAGACGGAGGTAATTAGAGCTTCATTCACAGTGTTTCATGGGAGAAAGACTAACTTTGGACAGCAGCTAGTGGCTCCCCCAGACTCATTTAATGTGTCCGGGTCACTCAGAGGCTTCCCAGCAGATTCTAACCAAATTTCAAATTAAACTCCACCAATTCCTTACTTACAATCAAAAGGTTATAGAAATTTTGAACTTGAAGAGATCTTAAAGATCACAGTTCAACTCAGTCTATAGTTGTAGAAACAGACATCTAGTTCTGAATGCCTCTGCATCCAGGATCCCTAATATTAATGGTTAGCCTCGTTTCAGTTTTATCAACCAGCAAAAATTTCCCCTAGCTTTGGAACCTATATAGTGTTGCCAGCTTTAGATTTAGACAGGTAAGAATTATATATGCAAGATAACTAGTATCATTCTCACTTTAAAAAAAAAAAAAAAACTTTAAAACAAACATAGGGCACACTTTCAAAATAAAGAATAGTCCTTCCCAAGAAAACATATTTGACAACATGATCTCATCCTGTCAAAGATACTGATAACAAGATATATCAACATTTTTGAGTGAATAAAAATAGCACACAATGTCGTTTTGCAAATATTTCAACATGACAGTAAAACTTTCATATATTTGTCAGTTTAGGAATTTATATTTCTCAACACAGCAAGAAGTAAGACTTGAATATCCAGATTCTTCTGGAATTTCATTTTATCAGGACTACGTTGGAAAATCCAGTTTTAGACAGGTGTATGCTGAATCTCTTCAGTCATGTCCAACTCTTTGTGACCCCATGGACCATAGCCCACCAGGCTCCTCTGTCCATGGAATTCTCCAGGCAAGAATACTGGAGTGGATTGCCATTTCCTCCCCCAGAGAGTTTTCCCAATCCAGGGATCAAACCTGGGTCTCCTGTATTGTAGGCAGATTTACATAGGTGTCTTGAGCCAGACTGAAGTCATTCTCTCAAAGCTATTTGGCCCAACTATCACTCTTGAGGATGACTTGACATGATTAGAGGAACCGCAGTCCCTGAGCCTCTTGCTGCTTCTCCTGCCTTCTATTCACAAAGTCAAGAGAAAGAAGGAGAATAATAGAGCTGGACTCTTCACGTGAAGGCTGTGCGGTGACGGCTGCGGCGTGTTCCTTGCCCAGGAGTCCTCATATCCAGCACAGAACAGTCATGAGTTCACATAAGAGGCAGAACGTCCTGCATAATTCCTCGCCATTAAATCTTAAGAGTAGAGACAATGCTGTCTTTTCACAGCTTTTCATCTGAACTCTTTCAGGAGGAAAAATATAGGCAGGGAGAATGAATGAACAGATGACTAAGTAAAAACGTGAATGGAGAACTAAAAGTGGCTTTAACATACAGCAACAAAAGGGAGACTGAAATAAGGGTTTCTAGTAAAGAAAACTAGATGACCATTGGATCCCAAAAGGAAATTCCCCATGCTAGCTGTGGCAAAAATTTATTGGTCTCTGTTCACTTCCTGTGTTGTAGTCATCTTTAATGGAGTGTGTCTATATACCAAGGTACAGATTTCCCTAAGGAAGCATAAAGTACTAGGAACTGGGGAGGCTAGTTATATTGTCCAAAACTTTGGAGGAACCAACCTGGGCAGGACCAACTTTAGATTATCCACCAGTAAAGCCACAGGGAAGGGAGATCCCTGTTTCCTTTATTTAGTCATCCTATTTGCAGTCTTATATAGACAAGTTTTTAAAGCTACTGTTGATGTGAGAAGTCATCTCTAGAGAGAGCAGTCATGGGAAACGAGATGTGAAAACCAAGAGGAAAAATAGACATAACAGCCCACTTAAATTTAAGACCTGTTTATTGATGGGCTACCAAAAAAATACAATGTGGTGCCTAAGACTTGAGTTACAGCCATTATACCTACTAGCACCATAACTTTAAGACACTGAATGTTTTCATAGTGTCTAAATTATCTATAAATAAAAGCGTACATGTATTAAGCATCTCCTATATGCTCTTTAAAGTATCTACATATCTTAACTCATTTATTCCCCTTAGTGCATGAATACTATAATTCAGTGTTGTAGTTCCATCATTGTTTTGGTCCTATAATTTTCTTCGTGGTACTGTAACTGTCCTGATACTATAATTGTCTTGTCTTAAAGAGGAGAATACTGAAGCACAGAGAGGTTAAGTAATTTGCCCAGTAAACAGGGAAACACAACTCACATTCAGGGAATCTAGATGACAAAACCATACGGGTATTCAGTACATAAACATACTAAATAATGATGAAAAATTAAAATAATGATATAAATCTCTGCTCTGCCTGCCTTTCCAGCTATTACAAAAATTATATCCATCCTTTCTTTGAACAAAAATTTGCTTACATTTAGACACCTTGCAAGCAAATGAGACATCTTCTGTGTCTTTAAGGGAGCTAAAATATTAGTAAGCAATGTGCTGTACTTAGTCACTCAGTCGTGTCCTACCCTTTGGGATTCCGTGGACTGTAGCCCACCAGGCTCCTCTCTCCATGGGATTCTGCAGACAAGAATACTGGAGTGGGTTGCCATGCCCTCCTCCAGGGGATCTTCCCCACCCAGGGATCAAACCTGGGTCTGCCACATTGCAGGCAGATTCTTTACTGACTGAGCCAAGTCAATAGATAGCTGTAATACCTTCGGAAAAGGGCAGTGGTAGAAAGGGATGCCCAGGACTTTGAGAGATCTGGCCTGGCAGAGTGAGAGGCCTACTTTGAAGAATTACAGCTAAGCTAGAGGAATTAGCAGAAGGGTGTGCAGGAAGAAGGGCCATGTGCTCACCAACTCTAGTTCTCAAGAATGTTTTGGGGAACCACAGCTCAGTGTGGCTCAGGCAAAGAATGTGAAAGGATGAGGAAGTGGTGAGAGACATGCTAGAGAAGTAAGCAGGACCTCACCAGGAAGGACCTGTGTGAGGACCTAGCATTTATGCTGCAGGCAAGCAGCCTGGAGCTACTAAAGGCTTTTAAGCAGGAAAATACATAATCAGACAAAAGTTTTTGAAAGATAACTCTGATTAACAGTTTGGAGGGTGGACAAAGCCTAAAGCTATTTCCAAGAGCCAAATGGGAGGGGCTTTGGTAATTTACATAATAAAGAATGGGATTCTATGTTAGAACAGATCTAATGGGCAATTAATAAATATTTGCAAGTTAGGATCCACAGATGGTGGTGGTTGACTGCGGGATGAGAGAGAGGCAGGTTTCAGTCTTGACCAACAAGATCAGTGCTTACACCATTCCCTAGGGTCAAGAACATTCCCTTACCACATGCAATAAGACACATGAAAATGCTTTGTAAACTATAAAGTACAATATAAATATTAGTACTCTTGATTTTAATGGGGGCAGAAATGACTGTCTTAAAGAAGTTCTCACCAGTTCGAAAGATAGGCATGCAATTCTTTAATTATAATAATGATGATACCTACTACTAAGGAGAGTAACAGAATAGCAAAAGTGCTTTTATGTGCCAAGCACTGTTGTAAGAGTGGTACATACGTAATAACGCATTTAAATCTCACAACATGTTGTGAGAGGCATAGAGTGGTTGCCTAAAGTCCCATAGTTTGTAATAGTGCAGCTGAGAAGCAAACCAAAAGCCGTCTGGCTGCAAAAGCTGTACTCGTAACTACAGTATAATCTGTTTCTCTAAGACAGCCTAAAATCAATGTTACCAAAAAAGTACAGGTAGAATTCTGCACGTAGATAGGAAACAGAGAAAGGTGAAATGGATAAAAATCCAGAGTGTAGCAGTAGGAAGAAGCATTTTTGCTTTCTAGAAAAGTATTTCATTGTTGAGAGCAGATCCACACTCAATTAAGACCCACAGAGTTGTTGTTTAGTTGCTAAGCTGTGTCCCAGACGCCATGGACTATAGCCTGCCAGGCTCCTCTGTCCATGGGATCTTCCAGGCAAGAATACTGGAGTGGGTTGCCATTTCCTTCCAGGAAATGGGCATCTCCCTGACCCAGGAATCAAACCCAAGCCTCCAGCATTGGCAGGCAGATTCTTTATCACTGAGCCACCTGGGAAGAGTACTCGTCTCCAATTAGCCTACAGAAATGCAATGTACTGGCTTTGTCGCTAGATGGTGCTCGTGCCATGGTTCTGAATATCTGGTTTTGTTCCTGTGGGCTATTGCCCTCTCTAGTGGTTTGGGCAACTAACAACTACATCAGTTTCTATAACCAATCAGGTATTTTGTTATATTCGTGCCCTTTTCTTATCCATATATCAAATTATGATTTTAAAAATTTGGACTAGTTTTGTAAATTATCTGGCTGTAATCAAATAAAAGTTTTTTGGTTTGTTTGTTTTCTTATCTACAGATTATCTGATCGTTTCTATAGCAGTTACTGTCTTACATACAACAACTAGCTTTTACAGTTCAAATTCTGAGACACAGTGCTCAGGATCTGAAAATTCATCCCTTGCCTCTGAATGTTCTACTGTCATAAATTTCAGAAGTTTCATAATAATAAACTGATTTTGACATGGGGCCCTCTCTGAATTTTTTTAGTTCAGTTCATTTCAGTTGAGCCACTCAGTCACGTCCAACTCTTTGCGACCCCATGGACTGCAGCGCACCAATCCTCCCTGTTCATCACCAACTCCTGGAGTTGACTCAGACTCATGTCCATTGAGTTGATGATGCCATCCAGCCATCTCATCCTCTGTTGTCCCCTTCTCCTTTGCCCAGTAAATCCCATAGACAGAAGAGCCTGGCGGGCTACAGTCCATATGGTCACAAAGTGGGACCTGACTGAGTGACTGAACCCATAGGCATACAAAATCATGATTTTTCAAGAAAGCTATGTAAGAATCAGGACTCTCGTATTAAAGATAACATAAATCGAAGCTGTTTTGCCTGCATTTCTCAAATATATCAACAAAAACATTGAGTCAAAAATATGTAAGTTAAAAAGAATAATCACACTTAAATAACAAAAGTGAATAACTTTCATTGATTTGAATACTAGAACTTTTAAATAGTCATCAGGGAAGAAATGTTGGAAAGTAGAGGCATGGGTGACTTTCTTAAGCTAAATTGTGCTGACCAATATAGCCTTGATGTTGATGTCTTTGCTGTTGCTCAGTTACTCAGTCCTGTCTGACTCTTTGTGACCCCGTGGACTGCAGCACAACAGGCTTCCCTGTCCTTCACTCTCTCCTGGAGCTTGCTCAAACTCGTGTTCTTTGGTCAGTGATGTCATCCAACCATCTCATCCTCTGTCACCCCCTTCTCCTCCTGCCCTCAATCTTTTCCAGCATAAGGGACTTTTCCAATGAGTTAGCTCTTTGCATCAGGTGACCAAAGTACTGGAGCTTCAGCTTCAGCACCTGTCCTTCCAATGAATATTCAGGATTGATTTCCTTTAGGATCGACTGGTTTGATCTCCTTACTGTCCAAGACTCCAAGACTTTAGGGTCTTCTCCAGCACCACAGTTTGAAAGCATCAATTCTTTGGTGCTTATCTATGGTTTAAATAACCTGATGAAGTTTACCTAGATGATCTGCAGATCTCTTGGATGGTCAGAAAGATGAAGGTATAAATCCTGTCTGTAATCATCTACTAATCATAAGTATTGAGCTAATGGCATCAATGAACCCCAATTCATCATCTATAAAGTGGAGATAATAATTCCTACCTTTTTGATACATTATAATAATTACCGGGCTTCCCTGGTAGTTCAGAGGTTAAAGTGCCTGCCTTCAATGTGGGCGACCCGGGTTCGATCCCTGGGTTGGGAAGATTCCCTGGAGAAGGAAATGGTAACCCACTCCAGTATTTTTGCCTGGAAAATCCCATGGACGGAGAAGCCTGTTTCCACATCTATTTGCCATGAAGTGATGGGACCAGATGCCATGATCTTAGTTTTCTGAATGTTGAGCTTGGGCTACCTGCTGTGGGCCCATGCCTGAGCTCCACACCAGCTGAGCCCACGTTGGCCCGGCTTCACACTCGCTCACTGTCTTTGATTTTTTTAACCTCCCTTTAATCATTAGTTTGTACAGTTTTAGTAGCTCCCTATTCATGCAATAGTATATCAGCTTTTGGCACTATTTATGTGTGAAATTTGCTCATATTATTTAACTTTTGTTGGAAATTTAGATTCCAGAAATCCAGGAGCCATAGTTGATCTGCTTAAGTCTATCACTGTATTCCCAACTCACCCGGATGTCTTCTGAACAATGTGAACTTCACAGCAGAAATCTGAACAAATAGTAGGTTATTTCACCCATCTGAAGTTCATCCCTCCCCCCAAAAAAAAGCTTGGGAAGGTGCAATTCTTGTAACATCTCACCACCCTACACTTGTGACAACTGCATGTCTCTTCACTCTTACTGGCTCTCGTTTTCACTCCTCTCCAAGAACCCTGTGGTTCTTCCTTCGGATCTCTCTATATACTCCCATCCACGAAGCCACTCCCTGCCATTGCTTCAGTGGTCCCCACTGTTGTAAGTAAGTCCTAAACCTCTAGCTCTGATCCCCATATTTTAGTCTTCCCACTTGCTGTTGCCACCAGGATGTCGAGGAGTATCTTAAAACTCAGTGTGTGAGAAAGTGACACATCTCCTCCAGCTCCTCCTCCCTTTTTCGTTTCTACTCGTGACTTCACTATTTTCCCAGATACCTGTTCTAAAGTGAAAATAGTGTTTCTTCATGAACCCTATCCAGCTAATGCCAAGTCCCTGGCAACACGTTCAGGGGCTCTTCCCGTTGTCTTTGCTTGTTTCTGCCTCTGCCTCACCAAAGTCTTCTCATCTGGGTGACAGCAACGTCCTTCTAACCACTTTTCTTGGCTCTGTCCTCGCCCCTGTCTATCTCTCATGCCCATAGCATTTTGCTTTCTAAAGCACTTTTCTGTTAGCCTGTCTCACCGCAAACCTCATTTCTTCTGCAGAGTTAGACACCTCTTCCACAACCGTTGTTCACTATGTCCATAATATGAGTGGGGGGGACCTTCGAGTATTGTCCTCTGCAAATGTCTATCATGTACTCAGCTCTGTCCAAACAACCACCAAGCATCTCCAGACCCAGTATTTTCCCATTTCAGGATCTCTGTTCTTGTATTGCTCTCATTAGAAGCATCTACCATCCCTACCTTTTAAAGCCAATACTTGCAATTTCATCTGAATACCACCTGTTCAATCAAGCCTTTCCTACCTTGTCTGATCTGTAATTATCACTTCTTCTTTGTACCCTCATTAAGTATCAATTGTTCGTATTCTCAATCTATATTTATATGATTTATACTATCTACTGCAGTGTTTTGGATATTTTGGTTTGGGTCTCCTGTTTTGATTTGAGGGGATCATGAACTCTGTCTACCATGAATTTAGTCAATCATGCAGGGCCATCAAAAAATAGGAAAACATAATGGTTAAAAGCATAGATTTTGGGAATCCAATAGTTTTAGTTCTTCCACTTATTAGCTATGTGCTGGCTAAGCAATGGCTTAACCTACTCTGAGCTTTGATATTACCTATAAAATGGGCCTAAGATTAGCTGCTTCAAGTCTTCTCGCAAGAGTTAAACGAGGTTTCACGGAGGGCCTGACAGATGGTAATCACTCAAAGAATGCTTAGTCTTGTCAGTGTTCTTTTTATAGACACTGTACAAAGCAGAGGCACAGAAAGTTTACTAGATGAAATTGAAGGGGGACTTCTGGCTAAAGACCACAGTAGAAAGGAAAATATTGTACTAAATGAAACCCTAAAATAAAAACTCACACTAGAGAAGAGGCCCCAAGGATACAGATGTTATCCAAGCCTGGATCCCAAGGCCTCACCTGATGCCTGGTGCTGGGCAGGTGCTTAATAACCATTGGTCGCACTCCCATAGCTAGCGAATAAGTGCCATATTTGTGCAGTGATCGAGATACAAAGCAGATGACCAGACAGTGAAGGAAACTCATTGTCCACTACCTTCTGCGCAATTTATGATTCACACTGTGATAGCAAATTGGCCCAATTGTGTGTCTACAGCTCAGGCCAGTGTGTCCTCTAATGGTTTTAATGGAGATCTTGCTACGTGGATTTAAGAAGATTTATCAAAGCCTGTACCAGAGAGAGAAGTCTCCTGAAAACACTCTTCTGCGTATTCCCAAGTACAGAATTTATGTGGCTCAGCTCAATCAAATCTTTGGGGCAAAATGAGAGACAATGATATGATAATAGTGGGTTCAATCCCTACACTCCCTTAAAAGCTTTTCCTTGGGTACTTTAAGAAAAAAGTTATATTAAAAACAAAAGTAATGAGATTCCCAGACAGAAATCTGTGTTTAAATTGCATTAAGGCTGTGGTTCAAATCAACAAAAGCCAGGAAATCCAAAGTTAACCTTTATCCAGACTGTTAGGCCATTTTTTCCAGCTCTGTGTATGCCTGTGAGCAGGCCTCCCTTTGAATTTCCTGGCTCTGGTGACCAAAATCCACAAATCGCTTTGAATTACGGTTCTCCGGATCTGCTATTTAATGAGAATATACCCTGAAGATATAAACTTACTTGCAAGTGTTTTTATGTGTAGCCACTGTAAATCTAGGAGCTATGAACCTGGTGGGTTTTTCTTTTTTCTTTCAAGTTCCTCAAATTCCCATCTCTGCCTAAATCAGTCCTGCCTTATATCCAGGTAGAATGACTTGTCTGACATTTGTGTTGCTAACACTGAAGAAGTTTCATGACAGTTTATGTGTCATAGTTATAATGCAAATACATTTTAAAGTTGTTTTTTTTTCTCTCTTTTCACCAGACATGGCGATGACTTGATTGTAACACCTTTTGCCCAGGTATGTATTATGCTGGTCTGGGTCATTCTAACTCTGAACCTGGCTATAGTTTCTAAGAGTGGTCTGTGAACCTACCTAGCCCTCTTCTTTTGTTCCTAACCACTCCTAACTGTGGAAATATTTTCCTTTTAGGTCCTTGCCAGTTTGCGAAGTGTGAGAAACAACTTCACTCTGCTGACAAACCTTCACGGAACATCCAATAAGTAAGCACACACATTTGTGAAGTTATGAATCCCTTCCAAAAGGTGAAACACTGAATAGCACTAACACACAAAAACACACAACTTAACACTAATGAATGGAAATTTGTCCTCCTGGCTTGGTTAGGATACATGATAACATTTGAAAGTAGGATGGATCACCATAGTATTTAGAACTGGTATCGCTTCATGGCAAATAGATGGGGAAACAGTAGAAACAGTGGCTGAC
>SJYX01006973.1:0-40778 GCA_006410675.1 Oreotragus oreotragus
AAAAAAAAAACCTTCAAGAGCTGGCACCAAGCTAATTTTCTCACCTCTGTATATGTCCGGTACTCCCAGCTGCAGACCTCTACATTCCTCAGATAAATCTTTCCTTGTTTGTACCGCCGCACGTTACTGCACTCTTCCCTTTGTCTAGAGTAAAATTTCCCTTTCCTACCTAGAAGACTTCCTCCTTTCAAGAATCAGCTCTTCTCCTACCCAGTTTATCAACAGTCAGTCCCTCCCTCCTGTGTGCCAAGAGAATTTTCCACACACTCCTATTCTTGGGCTTCCTTTGTGGCTCAGCTGGTAAAGAATCTGCCTGCAATGTAGGAGACCTGGGTTCAATCCCTGGGTTGGGAAGATCTGGAGAAGGGAAGGGCTACCCACTCTAGTATTCTGGCCTGGAGAATCCCATGGACTACACAGTCCATAGGGTCACAAAGAGTTGGCCGTGACTGAGTGAATTTCACTTCCCCTTTTAGCGTGTAAATACCTCTCAAGTGGAAACCCGGGTCTTTGTTTCTCCAGCACCGTGCGCATTCGTAGATTCAACAGCTCTCCTTTCCTAGTTTTGCTTTCTGTTACAGAAACTTTGGAATCAAGTATAGTTATATCAGTACCTAATCTGAATCACACACTGGGAAATCAATGTGGATGCCCTTTAAGGATTCTGTGATTTTTTTTTCTTTAGTTGCTGTTGAGTAAAATGAGCTGCTCACTCTGTGATATAGTACATCAATATTAAAATGTTCAAACCTGATATTTATTAGTAGGCCTAACGTGAATCTTTGCTGATGTTTGAAGTTTGTGACATTTCTTTCCTGATTAGAAGGCATACATGATTGACAGTAAAAAGCAATTAATAATTTTCCAAGTAAAACATTTTCAGTGGCTTCTGCCTTTATTACTTCCTGGATGAAAGTACAGCCTGTTCCTTATGTGTTTTAAAGAGAATGATTTCAGTTTTCTGCTCAGTTTTTTAAAATGACACTTCCCTGAATTTTGCAAGATTGGCAGAAGGGGGATTTTTGAAGTTCTGCTGTGTTAGTTGTGCTATGTTTGCTCTTTATTTGACAGTTATCTTTTTTTTTTTTTTTAATGTGAAGCATACTTTTTTTAGTGTGCCAGATTATATTGCTTACTAAGCAAGCAATATCTATGGCATCTAGTAGAGGGAAATATTAGAACAATTAACTGTCTTTATCAATACCTATATATTTCTGTTTCCTTTTGCAAAATAGGCGAGTTTTGTGTGTAAAGGAAGTTGAAATCCTAGGCCATATGTCCATAGACTGGCAATATCCATTTGAAGATTTTGTACGGTCTCCCACTGTCGATGGAAATCTGCTCAAAATATCAGTTGAGGTAAGAAAACGTGAATCACACACCTTTAGAGTCAAAAATTTGTTAAATGAATAGAAACCAGGAGTGCTTTCTGACTCTTGTTTTACAGTTAACTGCATAAAGTATTTGAAGGGTGATTATTATTATCATATGCTGAAAAGTAAAGGAAAATGTAACTTGTGTTCTGTACTTCGTTTTCTGGCAGTCCTTGATTGCACTGAGTGAATTAAATCTGTTCACTGAAAGAGTTAGGTTCCTTTTTGGTAGAAGAGTGGAAGTGAATAGAAGTGGGGTTTTTTTTGTTTGTTTGTTTTACTTCATATGGATACGATTTTGCTATAATATAAAATACTCCTGGGAAGATTCCCCATTTTAGGATTTAAGGAGATTATTATAAACATTATGTCTGGAACACTCACATTTAGTAATGTTTGGCATTTATGGAAGACGAATGCATTTTAAGTATGTAATAATGCTTTCATGTCTTTTCCTCTCCATTTTCTGTGGAAAAACTTTTTAATTGTATAGCAAGTAATTAGCAAAAATGATACCCTATCTTTTGCTTAATTCTTAAACTCATTTTACTTTGTAATATATAATTTTTCTTATATTTGATACAATTCTGTTTTCACCCTTTTAAAAAAAAAGTAGAAATTGTTATTCCAAAGATGGTAATTTCTATATTTTTTCCTAAGCAATAATTATGTTATCTCTATTACTGAAGCTATCTGAAAAATGCTTACTGAATTATAAAATTCAATAGTTAGAGATGTAAGTACTATTATCCTTTATGATTCCTTTCTTTTCAAAGAAGTTTACAAGTAAAAGAAACCACTTATGAAACCATGCCATTTTGTATTTCAGCCTTACCTCATTGTAGAGTTTCAAAGCTGAAAGAGTGCCTTGGTATATGAAACATAGTTTTCAGACCACTGAAAGACTGTGTCTTTCCTGTCAGTATGCATGTATATTACAGTTCTCTCAGTTATCACTTTCCTTTCACATCAGTGGTGAAAATTGACTCAGTGTATTTTATATTATGTACAAATTTTATCTATCAGCTAAGGAAATAAAGGGTGGGTTTTTGATTTGTCAGATGTGATGAGTTATCAAGTGGTATCTCTGTATGCTATTTATCACTGCCTACAGAAAGCCATCATTTTATGCAGATAGATGTATACTCATCCAATTTTATAAATTCTAACAACTCACATATGGAGTCACTATCCTTTTACCAAAAATGATTTATTTCTTATCAGACTGAATATGTGTATTTGGTTAGTCTGCTGATTATAAAATAGAATTGACATTTAAGTGCTCAATTAAAGGTTATAGGTTTTTTCTCTTTCCCATAATAATTTCTTTTCTGTCATTATTTGTTTTGAAACAGAGACAAGGTCTGTTCCAAAAAAAAGATAGTGCCAATCAAGGCTACATTCAGAAAATTTACCTGCGGGATACCACCACAGCAGAGGTAAATGATTTATTTTAAAGAATGCCCCCTCCTTTTTTTTAGCTGAAAGACAAAAAAAAAATCTGTTATAATTAGCAATAGTCATTACTTTTCCCAAAAGATCTTCAAGTTAAAGCTTTGGATGGATATATAAACTTGGAATAATATGTTGTGGGCAGACCTGTCTTAGCATGACACGTACTAACTGTGTATTGTTCCTTTTGGACCTGTGTGGGCAGCTCGTACCCTTGAGCTCTCCCCCATGTGAGCCTGTACTTGTGTTTACCATTTGTGATAAATATTTTGTTTTCCAGAGAGCATGTCATGCCATTGAGGAAGGACAGTCAATGAGACACCAGCAAAAACTGATGAAGCAATCGTCACTGAGAATTCCCAGGCCCCAAGTACTGTCCTAATCACAGGTCCTAGGGGCTGCTGCTGGGAGAAAAAGCAATCACCATCTTGTCTGTAAACCACTCTTCCTTATCTTGCTAAAGATTTTTCAAGGAATCCTTTAATTTTGGATTTTTTTTCTAGAGTAATTCGTTTTCCATTTCCCCCATAGTTCTGGCTCCCAGTTTGGATGTGTGTTTGATAGCAATCCATGTCTATACTGCCGCCTGATGGTCCCGTTAAAGAAATACCACTTTAAATTCAGAGTGAAATTTCCGTGAATGTTAAAATTGTGGAACAAGGGTAATAAACTTAGTTTTAATTAAAATCCCTACTGAAAAATAAGAAAGGAGCTTAGAAGGACTAGTGTTCTCTGAGAGCTTTTTAGAAAATTGTTCTTTGGACAAAATGTATATTTTGTTCGGTAATTGAACTGATGTAACATTTTTGGTAAACTGAGTGGTTGACTTAAGAAAAACTATTGAAGGGAGAAATGACATGTTTCTTTCTTTCTTTTTTTTTCCCCAGGAAACCATTATTTTCTCTTAATACAAACATGTCTTGCCCTGGTGCTTATTTTTCTTCCTCGCACTATAATATAAAGACAAATGAAAATAAAACCTTAAAATATCTGTACTCTGTTCTCTGGAAGTTTGGGGTATTATTTACACGAACTTATGTGGCACAACTGTAATGTGCTGATGCATGAAAACATTGCACTTTAAGTTTTTCAAGTCATTAAAAATTTAATATTTTATATACCTAGAACTTGTTTTTTATAAGTTGAAAGATTTTTAAGGGCATCATAACTTAACAGTTTTAACGCATACCTAGAAATGTATTTTGAATACTTTTTTAGGAAGAATGAAAAATCTCTAGTTGCTTTATATATGAATAAGGTATCTAGCAACACTGTGGGAAAATCTTTGGTTGATGTGTCCTTTGAGCGAGCAGGCTCAGTTCATTTTTGTTCTTTCTGCATCTTGTTTATGCTGGTTAGAGATGCACTGCCTATTAAAGCTTTTTTAAAAATGTTCAGAAGTTTTTCATGAATCCTAAAATTTACTCATGTTTTTTAACATGACATTTACTTAAAGTCACTGAAATGAAATGAAGTTGTGCACAAACTTGGTTTGCTCTGTTTTGTTGAGATGTGTGGTAACATTTCTACTATCCTTATTCATGTTTTTTTAAGACTGGCTTAAAAACTTTAAAAAAATTTTCCTAAACTTACTGTAGGCTCTAAAACAAAGGGTATAATAACTAATGCCCTAAATATTTGATTTCGTATTGTGGTCTTTGCCTTTTCAACATCACTTTTTTTCTGTCAAGAAACTTTTAACTTTAAGCAGATACTTTCTGTATCAGTGATTAATTGCAGTTTATTCAAGTGTACTTATGTTTTATGTCTTTAAAAGTGACTTAATCAGGAATTTGAGATATCTAGTTATATTTTTCATAAATCACAGCTGTTGACAATATCCTGAATATTAAAGTAATTATATTGTATTGATGGCATGTACAAAACATTGAACTAAGAAAAATTAATTTATAGAAACCCAGAAATTCATCATCTCAGTTGGCTTAGAAATAAACTTCCAAATATTTGTGCTGTTTTGTTTGATTTAATCCCCTAGGTGAGAAGTAATTCATTAGTAAAGTCTAATAATGTCTTTTGTGTTTTTTAAAATGCTTTGGGAGTCAACTGCTTGCATATGAACTGTTGAGAGAAATTAAACATTTGGTACATTGTTTACAGGTGTGAAAACCTTGTGGGTTTGTGTTTCATATTCAATAATATTTGCTTTTACTTTTTGTGACACATTAGATTAATAGTTATGGGAAGCTTTTTAAAAATTTTTATTGAAGTATAGTTGAATTATAATGTCATGTTAATTTCTGCTGTACGGCAAAGTGACTCAGCTTGTATATATACATATATATTCTTTTTCATCTTCTTTTCCATTATGGTTTGTCATAGGATATTGAATATAGTTCTCAAGAGCTTTCAAAGATGCTAAGCAGGAGAAGGTTTTTCCTGGGGGTATGGATCTTCAGTGCTGAGAGAATACAGAGAACTGATATGACCATGGACCTGGCTGCCACATTGCGAATTTATAGCTTCATTTGCTCTGTCCATGCTTTCTATCAGTCACCAACTGGGGATGCCAAGGATATTGGGGCTTGCGCACGCCTGGGAGACAGGGAGGTCCTCTGATAGCCGACTTTGGCTTGAAGACTCCTCAGTGGCTTTACAGAACCTTTCTTAGACCGCTCGGCAGTCTGGGAGGCTTCCTCACAGTCTGTCTCTGTCTCTCTGTTTTTGCTTTTTTATCTCCTACCCTCCACCCCATCCCGCTGGGATCTCAGACTACAGGTCTGAAGGCTCTTGCAGTACTGGGTTATCCACTATGAAGAACAGGTGCTGGCTGAGGAATGTAGCAAAACTGGGGCCATCAAAATGATAAAAAAGGGCAAAAGGTTCAAGATTCATAAGGAAAAGGTCTAGGATATTAATGCATATATATGAAATATAGAAGGATGGTCCTGACAATCCTAGGGTGGACTTCTTTACATGTGTTTCATGATTTAGTATTGTTTTTATTTTGAATTGTGTGTAAGGGAGGGGACTGTCACCCTTTTGGTACTGTGGGTCTCTAAGTGCATGGTTGTGGTGCTACCTGGACATCTGTATTTTTAACAGGGCTCCATGTGTATTTCTAAGATATAACTGGGACTAAAAAAATTAATACTGTGGATTTAAAGTAATCAAACTCTTGAAGAACTCCGCAGGTATCAATGCCAGTTAAGTTACAGAATTGCAGTTACTGCCAGAGCTGGAAGAATCATCTCTTTACTGGGGAGAGAACCAAAGTTGGTCTTAATATATGAAATTTTGTTTATTTTTGGCTGTGCTGGGTCTTTGTTGCTGCTTGGGCTTTTCTCTAGTCGCAGCATCCAGGCTTCTCATTGCGGCGGCTTCTCTTGTTGCAGAGCACGGGCTCCAGGGAGCGTGGGCTTCCATAGTTGTGACACGTGTGCTCAATAGCTGCGATTCCCAGGCTCCAGAGCGCAGGCTCAGTAGTTGAGGCCCACAGGCTTAGTTGCCTGGTGGCATGTGGAATATACCCAGATCGGGAATCGTACCCGTGTCTCCTGCACTGGCAGGTGAGTTCTTTACTAGCCGGCTACCAAGGAAGCCCAAAACCAAAGGCTTTTAAGGGGTAGGAGATTATTCTAGAAAGCTACATACTAAAGAATTGATGTTTTTGAACTATGGTGTTGGAGAAGACACTTGAGAGTCCCTTGGACTGCAGGGAGATCCAACCAGTCAATACTAAAGGATATCAGTCCTGAATTTTCATTGGAAGGACTGATAACTGAAGCTGAAACTCCAGTACTTTAGCCATCAGATGTGAAGAACTGACTTGTTGGAAAAGACCGTGATGCTAGGAAAGATTGAAGGCAGGAGGAGAAGGAGATGACAGAGGATGAGATGGTTGAGTAGTATCACCGATTCGATGGACATGAGTTTGAGTAAGCTCTGGGAGTTGATGATGGACAGGGAAGCCTGGCATGCTGCAGTCCATAGGGCTGCAAAGAGCTGGACATGACTGAGCGACTGAACTGAGGAGATTATTCATATTAAATGATACATCCTTGAGGGGCAAGCCCCTGTGGTTGAGAATCACTGCAAGGATGACAATTAATAGTGATGAAAGTGGGTTCTGTGTTGTGTGTGTATGTTGGCTCTGAAAAGAAATTTGAGACTCCCTGGGCCAGAGGGAGCCCATTTCTCTTAGTAATTGTGTATGTAGTAGAACTTAGGCTTACTGTTTTTGAATTTAATACTCAACACTGAGTTTCTTTTTGAACTGAGAAAGCCTTTGGAAACACATTTTGTTTGTTTTTTACATATTGCAGACCTTCAATCCCTTACCTAGATTCGCAAAGCTCTGAAAGCCAAAAAGTTTTTTTATGAGTTTATAGCGGAGACATTTGACAGCAGAATCTGAACTGAACTGATATGAAGCTATTGTGGTCTTAATTCTATTTATGTCAGTGAGTTTGGCTGTAGCAAAATTAATGTATTTGATTATGGGGTGCTACTCTAGACTTCCTTGGGGGGTGTACCAGCTCTGTGACATATGAAACATATTGCCTTTCTAAAATTTGAAAAATTCTGTATTGTGAGATACATCTGGTCCCAAGGGTTTCAGATAAGTTATAGGTGTGTATAACCTCAAAATTATCTTTTTATTAAAGCTCCATCCCGAATTTTGGGAACATCATACAACAATAGGAGAAGCCATGAAGAACCACAGACTTTTCTTCCCTCTTCAGACCATGTCAATGTTTCATTTCAATTTTGCTGGCAAATTGTTTTGGTGAAGAATTTGAAGTAATTGGTGTCATCATATAGGAGATTGAAACATTACTATGGTTTCTGTCCCCTTCTCTATTAATTAAGTAAAAATCCGGTGAACAAAATGTTGTGAGGATTGACCCCTATTGCAAAAATAATTAGAATGGTAATGAAACAAGCCAACATGATCCTTTAGGGTGATAAAGGAGTTAGGGCAAGAGGAAAAGGGGGCAAAAGAAGATGAGATGGTTGGATGGCATCACTGACTCAATGGACATGAGTTTGAGCACACTCTGGGAGATGGTGAAGGACAGGGAAGCCTGGCGTGCTGTGGTCCATGGGGCCGCCAAGAGTCAGATATGACTGGGCGACTGGGCAACAAGGGTGATAGCATACACTAAGATTATAGTGAACACACACTTTATGCCTCACCAGAGATTGCTGCTGTAAATCAGTGAAGCATGCACTTACTGAGGGTTTAAATTAAGAAGCCACACTTGCACAGGGCACATCTCCCTTCTCTATGGAGCTCTTTTAGAGATTCTTAACCCACTTTGACACTTCTGATCAAATCTTACTTACTTCTTTCAATTCAGGATGATTCACACTTTCAAAAGTAGTGGGGAAGGAAAGGGAGGGGGCATGAATTAGATATTAACAGAGTTAAATTTTTCGTTAAAGATTTCCTGGACTCTGCAGTCATTCAAGTATCAGCAGCTGTGTAATGTAAGTAGTAGATTTTTTTTTTTTCTTTAAGCCAAGATAAGGGAGTCATACTTAGTTGTAAGGTCTGTATGACATTTTAATATATCTGGAATTATTGACTGTGCAGGAAATAACTGCTTGGCTGTATAAAGATTGCTTTGTTTAAAGCTTAGAGACCTAGAAAATGCTCCTTTGGAACTGACCCCAAATGAACAGAGCGGAAATTTTCATGATGATTATTACAATCCAGATGGTGAATGGTTACTATTAAAAACACTGTTTTGTAGAGGTCATGAAGACTGATTACCCATGACTCAGACTGGTGAATAAGAATATATCACCCCTTCTATTTAAAATTAATGACTCAAATCAATTAATGTTGAATTATAATGCAGCTGTTTTAGAAGTACCAATAATGCTTGCTTTTATGTCAAATGGATTAATTTTTAATTAGTATTATCATTCACTTTTTAGAAAAAGTAATTCCCTTGGCAGTCTTTGTTTTAGTTGTACTTAAATGCACACAATTATAATAATCCGTGGTTGGAAGGTCCTTACATTAAGCATAACTCTGCTTTCCTGTGGCTTCCGTCTGTTGAACTCAGTCCCAATCCTTGGGGCTATGAGAGTAAGCATGACTTTTTATATAGACAAAGCCCAGTTAATAACTAATCTTTCCTCTCCTGGCTGGTGTCCTTCTCATGGGATGCATTCCCCCCAGCAGTACATACGTATTAATATTTCAGAGAGAAGAAATACAGGTTTGTTTTCTGTGAAAGAATGTTCCTTAAATTCTGAGAACTTTCATTTTTACAATAGAAGACTTGGAAACCATTTACTGTCTGTCTGCTGTGTACTAAATCACTCCAGTCGTATCCGACTGTTTGTATGCTTACGGACTGTAGCCTGCCAGGATCCTCTGTCCGTGGGATTCTCCAGGCAAGAATACTGGAGTGGGTTTCCATGCCTTCCTCCAGGGGATCTTCTAGCCCAGGGACTGAACCCGCTCCTCTTATTTCTCCTGCACTGGCAGATGGATTCTTTATCACCAAGCCACCTGTAAAGCCTGCTAGTTCCCTGACCAGGGTTAAAACCCAGGCCCCCTGCATTGGGAGCATGGAATCTTAGCCACCCACTTACTGGGACCACCAGGGAAGTCCCAATAAGTGACTGTTTAAAACAATGACTGTTTATACATGGAAGCCTGTGTATGGAGGCACCAAGTATTAGAATTGAAGGCTGATCTCAGGTCCATTCATCAGCATGTCATGTAAGTCTTCAAGTTCTCATTTCTTTCTACCTAAACCATCCCTAATTAGACATAAATTCAGGTCATCCCATCATCTTGATGGCCCTCCCCTAAATATAACAGTTAATCCATGTCTCTCTCAGATATTGTACCTGTTGCCAGAAACAACTTAGGCAGAGTGGCACCTGGGCAATCCCGTATTTTCTCCTTCCTTTCTAATAATAAGTATCCCAACCTATTAGAGTAATAACTTACATAAAGCAAAATGACCCCATTATTAGACTTCTTTTCCTCGTGATTATAATTTATGAATCTCATAACTTTTACTTGAGAATATTGTTGTTTTCCCTTTTATCTTTTACTAAACATCACAGTGAATTTGTGTGGTACTATAAATTTAAAATCAAAAGATCCCCACCCCTGCCCAATCCCTTTACCTTTCTCAGCCTCAGTTTCTTCATTTGAAAGTAAGACCTCTGGACCAGATCTGCCTTTTTGTGCTCTGTGTGGATTATATAGATATGGAAAAAGTGATGGGTTCTATCATTGTTAATTCAAAGTGTGAGATGTGTGGCTTAAATGTATTCTTATTTCCTCTTTCCCACAGTATCCCCATAGAACTTAAATATATATGTATTTTTAATGATCAGTGAGTTCTTTAAACCACGAAGCCTTTAATAGAAGAGGAAGTGTGTAGTGGTGTTGCTAACTGTGTGTGAGAATGGTCTGGTAACAGAGCTGAAAGAGAGCCCCCTGGATGGTCGGTGAGGAAGAGTGGCTTAGTCTAGAGCCTGCCTATTGTTCTGCAAACAGAATCTTGATTGTATTTCTCAGAGCCTTACCCTTAATAGTGCCCTTTAGTTGTCTGACCATCCAGGCTGTGTAATGTAGGCATTATATAACACCAGGCCAGCCTAGGCCTTCCAGGAGGTAATACTGTAATGGACTGAATGTGTTGTGTTCATATCCAAAATTCAATTGTTGAAACTGTAACCCACAAGGTAATAGTATTAGAAGTTGGGGCCTTTGGAAGGTAACTAGGTCATGAGGATGTGGCTCTCACAAATGAGATTAGTGCCCTTATGAAAGAGACCCTAAGAGATCCCTTGCCCACTTCCTGCATGTGCAGACACCACAAGAAGGCGCCATTTGCCTATGAAGAAGTCGGCTTTCACTGGACAGATCTGCTGCACCGTTGTCTTGGACTTTCCAGACTACAGAACTATGAGAAATAATTTATTGCTTATAAGGCACCGTGTTTATGGTATTTCTGTTACAGCAATCCAAATGGACCAAGACAGTCATCCACTCAGAAGATTCCCTTGCTGCCCATCCCTGTCGTCAGAAATTTTGTTGGAGTTCCTCCTTTGGAGAAAGGATTGCAGATATTACCTGCGGGTGAATTTGCACAAGTTAATTTACCAAATCAGCAAAATGGTAGGTTTGAATTACTGAGAAATTAGAAATATCCAATAAAAAAGATACTACATAGATATAAAGGATTAAAAACAAGACATTATTTTGAAAAAGGAAGAGGCAAATTATAATGAGAACCAAATCTTCCAGACATAAAAATAATCAGTGGGTAGCCACAATACAGTTAAAGGAAAAATCAGTGAATTGGTAGATAGAGCTGACGCACTGTATTCCCTGGAATGCAGCAGCGAAAAAGAGATGGAAAATAAAAGACGGAAGTTAAGCAACATAGAGGACAGAATATCTAACATAATTCTAATCTAAATCCTAGCAGGAGAGTATAAAGAAATGGTTGATACATTCCAGAAGAATATAAAAAAGATTTGATAATTGTAGGAAATAAGGTGAGTCCAGGGCTGGGTAAATAAAACCCAAACCTAATACACATGGGGTTAAGACTAGCCGTGCAAATACAAAGAGAAAAAATTGAAAAAAAAAAAGACAGAATCAGCAATTAGCAGAGTTCTCAGTGATGGTTTCCTGGAGGCAAGGACGTATCTACAGATTGTTGAGAGAAAACCAACGGTGTGCCGGTTTGTTTTGTTTTTAATCTTTTGGCCACACTGTACAGCATGTGGGTCCTTCGTTCTCTAACCAGGGATCGAACCTGTGGCCCCCTGCCTCAGCAGCACAGTCTTAACCACTGGACCACCAGGGAAGTCCCAGTGCCTGGTTGTCTTTAGTCTGCTAAGCTGTCATTCAAGAGTGAGGGTTAAATAATCCCATTTTTCAGGGGAAAAAAAATGGAATCACTAAGGGATGACCTTCAGGAAAAAGGAAGTTGAACCCAGACAGGTATCTGCAATGATCTGTTCCATCACAAATAAAAGAGAGAGTGTTCGCAAAAAATGGCAAAACATTGATATTTGTTCAATCCAGGTGATAAGGACATGCATGTTCATAAGATTATTTTCCACACTTCATGTACACAAAACATTTCACATTTTTAAAAAAGGAAGTGAGGGAGGAAGGGAAGAGAGGGAGAGAAGAAAAGCATGGCTTGGTGGCCGTGATAGTATTTGGATTGGAGGACTGTTAGCACAGCTGGGGAAGTTGGATACCCTCATCCCTGGATGAAGGGAGCCCAGAACACAGGAGAGCTTCCTCTCTTTTGGGAACCCCATGCACCCTAGAGAAAAGATAGACCTGCAAGGGTTGGGGCGCTCCTGGTGAGACTGGGAGCTGTGAGCAGATATTGAGTGACTCTGGGTCTTGGCAAATGTCAAGGAAGGGAAGCAGGGAAGAGGGGTAGGACCAAATACACCATGGACCCCACGCCTGGGATGTCTTAAAGCAAGATGAAACCTGCATGGAGGTTCTCTCCTTACTGTCCCACCCAGGTAACTAACTAACTGGCAACGGAGAGAAAAAGGAACAGACCTACCCGGGAAGGGCAGTGATGGAGACGTGACAAATTGGACTGTGACTGGTTTAGCAAACCAGATAGAGCTCTGCCTAGATGGTTTCAGGAGGGTTTGCAGGATGCCAATGAGGAGTGAGCAGCTGGCACTGAGGAGCACAGGAAGCCTCAGAGGATAAAGAAGGCCATGTTTGGGGTGGAACTGAACAGAGGAAACTGCATCAGAAGTCTTAAAATGAGTGATTCCATCCCCATCTCATCTCTAGGCTCTCAGAGCTGGCTGATCTTTCTCTGGACGTTGAAGGAGGCAGGTGTGCAGGGCTTGATGCTTGAGGCAGTTAGTGCTCTGGAGAACTTGACCTCAGCTTGTGCTACAATGATAAAGGGAAGCTGTTAAGGGGGAATTAACATTTTAGTGAAGCAGACCCACATCTGCTTCCCCTTCTTTCCTCAGGCTCCCCATACGCTGAATGGACGTTCTTTTCTTCTGGAGAAACTGATTTTCCTGAGGTTTCTAACATTTGGAGGTGTCAGCATTAGAAATTTCTGACATTGGAGGGTCTCCCAGCAAAAGTGGCTGGGTCTGATTTGGACACGGGACGGCAGCTGCAACAAAGGGGACTCATGAACTTGGGAGATGAGGCCCCTCGTTTTCCAGAGCAAGGAATGCAGTCCCAGGGAAGGCGGGCCTGCCCAGGAGAACATGCAAAGAAGTCAGACATCTGCTGCTACACATAATGCAGGTGCTTGCTCTCTTGAAGATAGGCTGTAAAATTAAAATGCGCAAAAGTCAGACCACGCCGAAGGCAGCATCTGAGCAAAGTCAATTCTTTTACTTTCAGGTACAAATGGTTCAGTCATTTAAACTAGGCTATCAAGGTATGGTCTAGCCAAGGCTCTGGGGAACCCACTTTAATGAATTAGATAAAAGTTGATTCATATCTCATATAGCGATTGGTTGTCAATTGCTGCTTCCAAGGTAATTGAGAATGCTTGAAAGGTAATTTAAGTGATACTTTACCCTCTTAATTAGCTCTACCTAACTTTTAAATTTCATTGATAGAGCCCAGGCCTGGCTTGAATCACTTCAGTGATCCATGCTAAGAAGGTTTTCTGGGTAAGAAAAATTTTCTGGATCTGGTATCGTCTGACTGGAATCGGATTCAAATCCGGAAAACTTCTGGCCTTCTGCGGACCTTCATTAGTATTTCCATTGGCAGCCCAGCCTCAAGCTTATCTCAGTTTAGCCACTGATTAAAACATTTCCACTGGAAATATCTACCTCTTTCAAGCAGAACCCACATATTGGAAACAGACATGTCTTTGGGCTGAGCTGATTAATTAATTAAGAAACCAAGGCGTTGGGTAGTTAGCTTGTTGCTTCTAGAAACATTTGCTTTTGATTCAACTTCTTTGTCAAAACAGAGATAAACACGGATAATGTGGCCTCCTGTAGAAAGATAATCTTCCCCTCATTTGCTCTATGAGGAAGCTTGCCGTGTCTTTTATTCTTCCTGGGACAAAAGACATAGGGTGCAAAGAAATGCTGCACGTCTACTTCAGCAGTGGTCCTTGTCTTCATGGGCTGATCATCCAAATGGGAGTCCCAGTCCAGAGACCCAATCCAACACAAAGCCGTTGTGGAGGGTATGATTAGGGCGACGCTGACAAATCTCCATGACCTGCATTCAGTTGCCCTTAAAAAAAAAAAGACATTCATTATTATTTTTATTTTATGTTTTGACCATACCACACGGCATGCAGGATCTTAGCTCCCCAATCAGGGATCAAACCTGTGCCCCCCACAGTGGAAGCCTGGAGTCAACCCCTGGACCACTGGGGAAGTCACTATACATTTTGCTTTTCACTTCTGTTCCCTGAAATTCCCCTTTTTAAAATCTGCCTGCTTTCCCAGTTGCCAGCCACCAAAGAGAAGACACTCTGCACTCACCTACCTGGACACGAAGCAATCACACAGTGTGTTGTGTTTGCCTGGGCTACCCCACTCCGAGAATGTGGCAGCCGGTCAGCCATTGTAGAAGAGAGGAGTTGCTGGGATTTACCTTGAAGATGCTGCTTTTCTGGGAGGTGGGCATGCTCTGAAGCCCCAGCTGCACACCCTGAGAGAGAAGCACCGGAATGCAGTGGGAAGGCCTGGGTAGGGGACTTGGGGCTGCCCTCACCTCTCTGAGCCTGTCCACCTGATGGGGACCAAACAGTTTGGTTCTGAAAGTCCTTATTTATTACCAGATTGCAATAAGCTTAGAGGTATGTCTGTCCTTGGTGATATTTAGAGGCCTTGCTAGGGATCAAACCTGCACCCCAGAAGTTGTTATTTCAGGTGCATTAAAGAAACAGCCCCGACCATGGGTCAAATCCTGTGCTGGGTGGGAGTGCAGGGATAACCAGTCTCTGCTTATCGGGGCCATTTGGCCAAGAGAAGCACCAAGATAAGGAAGAACAATCAGACCTAACAAGACATCATTTTCATTGCTCTTGAAATTTTGAGAATAATTTCCCTATTTTAATTTGTTTCCATAAACATATATTAATATATGCATAATTATCATTAATCTAAAGAATTGTACACTTCAGAATTAAATTAGGAAGCACAGTCTTACTAATACAAAAAGAAAATGGATGGGCATGCCTACAGAGTTACCTTTTATAAATGCTGAATTGGCTTCTTAAATTAAAATAATCATATGTGTCTCTTGAAGAGATAGTTACACTGACAGTTCATAAATGCTAACGAAATTCCTCCCAGATCAAGCAGCCAGGCCCTTAGATTGGAGGCATTTATTTTAGGAAGGTGAAGTTTAAGATTAATTAATCATTTTAAGTTATTTTTACATTATTTATAATGTTTTAGTAAGTGCTCCAAAGAAAAGCCAAAGTCTTCTTTTTGCAAAGAGCATTTGTTGATGTTTTCAAATCTGTTATTTAAAAGGTGTCCTTTTGGTGAATTTGGATGTTGTGTCCTCTTGAGAATATGTACCACTGTTTTGTGTACCGTTAGATTTTGGTCTTAGTTTCTGAGTGTGTTTGTGTAATTTGGGTTGGAGATACTATTTAGAACATTTCTAAAGACACCTTTGTATGAGAACATTTTGCTGAATGTAATCACTGCAGTCTTTTCCTTCTAAGCATTTACTTTATATTTCTGCAGGATTGTTTATTCTTTCTTCCTCGTTTCTTATTTCGATTGTTTGGGTCCTTTCTCTCTTCTCCTTGGTGAGCCTGGCCAGAGGTTTGTCAACTTCGTTTATCCTTTCAAAGCACCAGCTCTTGTTTTTTTTTTTTTTTTTCTAGTTTCTTTAATCTCTGTTTTATTTATTTCCTATCTGATCTTTAACATTTTATTCCTTCTGTTGACTTTAGGTTTTGCTTTTTCTTCTTTTTCTCATTCTTTCAGGTCAAGTTGTTTATGTGAGATTTATCTTGTTTTAGGAGCAAGGCCTGTATTCTATGAACTCCCCTCTGAGAATTGCTTTTGCTACATCCTGTAGATTCTGTATGTTTGTATTTTTATTGTCATTTTTCTCAAAGTAAATATTTTTAAATTTCCTGTTTGATTTCATTGTTGACCCATTGGTTTCTTTGTAGCTTGTAGTTTAGTTTCCGTGTAATAATTTTTTTTCTCATTTCGTTTTCAGTGGTTGATTTCTAGTTTCATGCCGTTGTGGTCAGATTAAGCATTACTTTAATCTGACTTTTCTGAGTTGAAATTCTATTTGTCTTTAAAAATATTTTTTATTCAGTCAGTTTCCTCTGGTTTAGGGTACTTTGGAAGTAGGCTGTCCTTACCAGCAGTGATAATACTTACAAAGGAGGCAGTAAAGCAAGGTGGAAAGATCCCAGGCTTTTCCACCAGACGGGTGTGGTGTGAATCCCTGCACGATCATTTAGTGGCTCTGTTTAGTGTCCTTAACAATAAAATGGAAATAATAATCCTGCTTCATGGAGGTGTTGGGAAGTTTAAACAAGATTATGTATGTAAGGAGTCTGACCAGGTGCTCAATGCTAAGAGGAACCTTAGTAAGATGACTAACAATGACATTCCAGTGGTCTTTGATCTTCTTATCTGATCCAAAATTCCTGTTAACTATCCATATTCAAATACTGTTATTACATTTAATTGGTTGTATCAGTATTGAAAAACCATGAAAAAAGTAATTGTAAAAATATAAACAAAGATTAATAACACTTATATAAATAATTCCATTTTGATGACAATTTTAAACTTCCATGAAAATGTAGGCTTACCTCCGTGCATGCCCACAAAATAGGAAGAGTGTGTCTGCCTGAAGCATTATTGGAATCTATTTCACAGGAATGGGTGTGTGCAGCAGAGTGGATTTTATGCTTTAAAGGGACGAATAAAAAGACCAAAACGCTTTGCAAATGAAGTGATGTGTTTTAAAAAGAACAGCCACTATTTGTCTCAGTTTTCAGACCTCCTATTTGAAAGGGTTGTGCCTGCATTAGATGCCCAGACTTGAAAGTTCCCTAAACCAGGAGAACCATGTGAGAAACACATCAAGGGAGCCAGCCTTCCCCAAACCCAACTTCATTGTTTTTCTTGGAGGTGGAGAGAGCTGCTGTTCAGAAAAATTTCCAAGGTTTCTGTGACTTGTTATGAATTGAAGGTCGTTCCCTGGACTGGTCGTAGGCGGGACCGGAATCTGCTTGCCAGTCAACGTGGAAGCAGATGTGTGCTTGCAATTTAGTAGCGGAGGAAAGAAAATCTGGGAGAAAAAAACTCAGCTTGGCTTGTGGGTGGTTAGATTTCATTTTGCATCTCTCCAGACGGTCTTCCCCTCATCGTCCACTAGAGGGCGCCCAGCTATCAGCTGTGCCTGTGCTCCAAGGCGGGGTCTTTACACGTCCTGGTCCAGAGACAGTTGGGGTCAGCTACACACTTGAGAGGATTCTGGGTCCAGCCTGGGGTCCATTGCTTCCTCAAGAGGTCACCCTCAGACTCCCTAGTGAGGGTGGAGACCGTGAGAGCCCTACACTTCAGGACTGGGATTTTAGAAACCCCAGTGAGGGTTTTTCATTTTTAGTTGTCTGTCTCTTTGTTTCAGAAGGGCACTGCAGGGGTGAATTATGACAGATTCCAGGACTTCTAGGACCGTATTTCCTGCACCCCAACTGCCAGACCCCTCCAAGCACATATGTCCTTATGGGAGCAATAGACTGGAATATTTGAAACCAGAACTCCAGAAAATCAAGAACAGATGTTTTCCCTGATCAGGGCAAGCCCTCTGTCACGGAGCCCCTGGGTCTCCCTGCCCCCTGCCGGTGTTGCTGTGGGTGAGGGTGATTACTCTTGACTTAGAATTCTAATTAACAGGTCACTGTTTCGTAAGTGGGCTCCCACTCTGCATGCTTTATAAACAGGAGGATATGTGATAAATGTCTCTCCACTTCTTTGTTTCTCCCGGCTCTGTTTGAGGACCTAATGTTGAGCCACCTGCCCCTGTGTGAAATACTTCTGCCACTTTGCAACATTTGATGAGAATGACCAGGAGCCTGGTTTCCACTGAACTTCATGCTTTACAACATAATTTTGCATGCATGTTGTTTGATACCACCATTAGGCATGACTCTGGAGCCCTCCCACTTCACAGATGAAAAAAACAAGGCTCAGAGCAAGTAAGTGCTGACACTCCAACCTGAACTCACATAATCTGATTTGAAAGGCATTGCTCTTGTTTGGAGTTGACTTCAGAGAAAACCTCTGCCTCTTTGAGCTTCACATGTGCGTTAACAGGAGATTGTGACATCCCTCCAGATCCTCTTCAGAAATGACAGCGATATCTTTTTCCTGGAAAGGTTGAAGGACATCCTTCCTTGAGGCAGGAGAGCTAACTGGACAAACCCTGGAGGTAGTTTCTAACCATACTGATACGAATCAGTCCTTTTTAATGCAAGAACATTTATGGATAATTGTATGAAAACAAGTAATTTCTGGTCCAATTAATAACTACTGTGGACCCTTTTATGAGGTGCTCATCCCTATGATAGATTAAAAAATTGTTTTCGGCTCTGAGACTTCATTGTTTTGGAACCAGCTTCTGACCCACGTGGAAAGTGCAGTTCTCTCAGTGGCCACGGGGTAGCAGAGTGACTTAAGCTTCTTGCTTGCCTTTCAGTATTAGGACATAAAGCTAGGTTCTCATCACAGGGAGCAAAATGGAGCAACTAGGAGTTTGTTTAGAGTAACCTGGACTTTTATAAACCTCTTAAAAAGGGGGCAGAAAGATCTGTTTCCAGAACATCAGTGTCAGGAAGGAGTGAGATCAACCTGCTGCTTGATTCTGAAGCCGTAGAAGAGGACCTTGGAAGGAGCTCCTAGTAGCCAAGTCAGACATACCTGATGACCCTTGACCTGGAAGATGCTGAACAAGCTCTGTCCTGGAGAATTCTGGGTTCTCTTCCAGCTGAGCTTTTTAAGATTGTTGGCTCAGGCGGTAAAGAATCCGCCTGCAATGCAGGAGACCCAGGTTCAATCCCTGGGTTGGGAAGATCCCCTGGAGAAGGAAATGGCAACTCACTCCAGTATGCTTGCCTGGAGAATCCCATGGACAGAGGATCCTTGTGGGCTACAGTCCATGGGATGGCAAAGAGTCAGACACAACTGAGCAACGAACACTTTCATATTTTTTAAATTTTTACTTCTTTTATTTTTGGCTGTGCTCGGTCTTCATCGCTGCTTGGGGCTTTTCTCTAGTTGAGGTTCTCAGGCTTCTCATTTCAGTGGCTTCTCTGTGGCAGAGCACAGCCTCTAGGAGCACAGGCTTGAGCAATTGCGGCCCCTGCACTCTACAGCACTGGCCCAACAATTGTGGCCCATGGACTTAGTTGCTCCGCAGTGTGTGGGCTCGTCCTAGACTAGGAATGGAATCGGTGTCTCCTGCATTGACAGGTGTATTCTTTTACCACTGAGCCACCAGGGAAGCCCTGTCTCCATTTTAAAACTCATTTATTAAAGGCTAAAGTGTGTATAAAGTAAGGAGGGAGGGCAATGCACTGTCCAGCCGAGATAGAGCAACAATCCATCTCTGAATCCCAAATTTGGATGTATGTTTCTAACATGCATGGCTGTATTTAAGGGAATAATGAGAGAATCTTTAAATGTGGGACTGCTTTGGACTCCCTGGGACATGCACACATGCACGCACGCACACAATGGGGGCACGGAAGCCCCTTCCACCTGCACGCCTGCTGTGAGCTGCACAGTGCAGGTGGGAGCCATTGTCCCTGGATGCTTCAGGCCCTACTGGGCTCCCACAGGTAGATGGAGAGGACAGGAGCCGGACGGATCCCACGGAGGCCTGCAGAGAAGCCCTGAGCGCTCACCTCCTTCAGCTTCACCACGCCCGGGTGCCGCTGTATAAAAACAGCAGAGGTTTAGTCCTCTTAGCAAGAGTAGCAGAAGCTATGCTGAAATTCACCGTGGGAACGTTTTTCAAGCACAACTTGAAGGATGGAGGAGTCTCAGACATTTTTTGTAGAAGGTGATTAATGTTCATCTTCTCAACTTTGAGATCCTAGACTTGTGTGTGCGCCTGCGTTTGTGTATGAGGCACACACGTCTGTAACACACACTCAGAACGGGGGAGGTGTTGCTGCTGAAGTCGCAGAACAGAGACCGTGTATATTTAGCTTCTTCCCTCCTCCAGTATTTGCTGCTGTGTCCACGTTTATGTCATTTGTTTATTACTCGTTTACAGATATTCAGAGAACACCTACTGTGTGCCATGCAAATTAAAATGAATCAGAGTCATGCTTATTTTTAGAAAAAGCCCCATGGGAATTGGTCCTTTATTTGGTAGGAAAAGCAGAGCTGTGCCGTGCGGCTGAGCATGTGAGGCTGGGGCGAGGCTGCCTGGCTGTGAATCCGGCCTAGACGCTTGTCTGTGTCATTCCCTTAGTTCTCTCATCCCAGCACGTGGATGAGAGCAGTCACCACATCGGTGAACTGTTGTTAGGACAAATCAATGAGCATAAAGGGCTTTTCATCACGTGCGTACAAACTCAATGAATACAGTCTTCCCTCTCTTTGTCACCTGAAATTTTCTGGGGTTATTTTTTTTAAATTATGTATTTATTTATTTCCCCTGGAAAAGGGAATAGCTACCCACTCCAGTATTGTAGCTTGGAGAATTCCATGGACAGAGGAGTCTGATAGGCTACAGTCCATGGGGTTGCAAAGAATCGAACATGACTGAGAGACTAACACTTTCACTTTTTATTTATTTGGTTGTGCTGGGTCTTAGTTGCAGCATATGGGATCTAGTTCCCTGACCAAGGATCAAACTTGGGCTCCCTGCATTGGGAACATGGAGTCTTAGCCACTGGACCACCAGGAAGTTCCTCGGGATCCTCTTTAGCAGACATCCTCCATGTGCTTATGATCTGGTTAAGGGGGACTGCAGATGAACTGGGCACAGGATCTCCTGGGAGCTGGGAGAGCTAAGGTGTTCCATCTTGGAGGCTATCAGGGAGGGTTAGGTGGTGACAGAGTGAGTTCAGAGATGACCCCGTCGCTCTGGCCAACTAGGTGAGGGGTGAGGGAGAGGGCTGTGGCCCTGGGTGTGATTGGGTGGCCTGGCTGGGAGCCAGGGGCTGTCCTTGAGAGCCGGGCTGAGCTCACGTTTCCGGGAGAGCCCCCAGTCGGGGAGCCCCATGTGGCCTTCCAGGGCTGGTATTGGGGATACAGACCCACGATTGGAACCTGTGGGGTGAAGGCACCCCCGATCGGGTGCTGTGTGCATGGGTGAGCTGGAGCTTCCCGGGCTACAGCTGCCCCAGGGGCTGAAGGTGTGCGGGGGGGGGGGGGGGGGGGTGAGGGTTAGGTGGTGACAGAGTGAGTTCAGAGATGACCCCGTCGCTCTGGCCAACTAGGTGAGGGGTGAAGGAGAGGGCTGTGGCCCCGGGTGTGATTGGGTGGCCTGGCTGGGAGCCTGCATCCTCCTGAGGCATCGCTTCTGTGTCAGAAACTGAAGTTCCCTACGGAGAGTGTGACCTTCAGATACACAGAGGGCCCCTTCTCCTGCCACCAGGATGGTAGGGCGTCAGGGGCTGTCCTTGAGAGCCGGGCTGAGCTCACGTTTCCGGGAGAGCCCCCGGTCGGGGAGCCCCATGTGGCCTTCCAGGGCCTGGTTTTGGGGATACAGACTCACGATTGGAACCTGTGGGGTGAAGGCAGCCCCGATCGGGTGCTGTGTGCACGGGTGAGCTGGAGCTTCCCGGGCTACAGCTGCCCCAGGGGCTGAAGGTGTGCGGGGGGGCTGTGCCCTGAGTTCCCTGGCTCAAGACTGGGGGACCCAAGCGCCGGGCAGAGGATGGGCCAGTTCCCCTCAGGGCAGTTACCAAGGACTATGAGCTGAGACTCACGAGACTTTCCTCTGGCCTAAGCCCAGGACCACAGCGGCTGATGGGCAGTGAGTGACCCTGTGGGCAGGGAGTGCCAGGCACCAGGGGTGCACCCCAAAAGTATCTGTTGGACAGAGGTGGAGATAGGATGAAGGGGACAAGGCCCAGAGGGATGAGAAGAACCCTCCCAGGAGGGCAGGGACCAGGCCTCAGTGTCCGGTTACTCTTTGCTGGCCAGGAGGCCTTGAACAGCTTCTCTCACCCTTCAGGGCCTCAGTTTTCAAAGCTGTAAAATAGGGAGAGAAATTGCCATGCTTCCTCCCTCACTGGGCCTGGCCAGTGTCAGTGTGTCCAGCTGGTGTGTCTGGGCAGCGTGATCCCTGAAGAGAGGATCAACCCTGTGGGGCTGGCTTCCAGCAGTGGCCAGCCAGGCCTTCTCACTGTGTCCCCTGCCTGCCTCCAGCTCCCTGTCTCCCTGGGTGAGAGCACCTGGAGTGTCCCCAGGCACACCCTCCAGGAGCCAAGTTCAGGTGGATTTTGAACTTGGCTGGCTCTGATCATAGCAAACTTCTCAGCGCGCTCCCCGACCATGTCCTGCTGCCTTACAGAGGGCTTTTTGGGGCCTCACGTTCTGTGACACCCTTTCCTTCAGCCAAATACATAGACTCCTCAGTTTCATGTGCTGGCTGTCTAGCTCACTGGGCGTGCTGACATCCTCGGTAGAAGCCCTTAAGCCTGGGGCCTCTCCCACCCATGCCCAGTCCAAAGCACATTTTCTTGAGTGCCTGGAGCTTAAAGTCTGCATAAAGGGAGATCTGTGGTGCTCATGGGCTCCCCTTGTGGCTCAGCTGGTGAAGAATCCGCCTGCAGTGCAGGAAACCTGGGTTTGATCCCTGGGTCAAGAAGATCCCTGGAGAAGGGAAAGACTACCCACTCCAGTACTCTTGCCTGGGAAATCCCATGGACAAGAGGAGCCCAGTGGGCTACATACAGCCTATGGGGTCGCAGAGTGAGACACGACTGAGCCAGTAAGCACACAGGGATGGTGGGGCGGTGGGGCTTATGGCAGGGCCAAGGGGGTCCGCCGCTCCTCAGGAGGCTCTTCCCTGGCGTTGGTCATGCTGCACCAGTCACCTCCTTCCAAGCTCACGGTGACAGCCCTGGCTGTGTCCCTCCCCTGGATCTCTCTCCGGAACCCCATGTCCTACAGGCCCTCTCACACCGGCAGATGCCAGGTCCCGGCGGGTCTAGAGGATGCAGCTGTGACCAAGATGTGTGGCCATCTACCAGGCGCTCCCTGGCGGGTTGGTGAAGGGCAGAGACTGCCTCGCCTCTGGCCTCATTCTTGGATCTATAAGACGGGTTTTCCTCTGGCTGCCTCAGCTGAGTCACCCCAGCCATCCTGGTGTTCCTCAGGTCTGCGGATGCTGGACCACTGCTTATCTCTGTTGACGAGTCTTAACTTAGCACTTCCTGTGTTCCCCGTGCCAGGCTGCTGCTGGGGGAACCTGCAGTGAGCGAGGCCATTTCCCCACGGAGTTTCTGGTCTAGAAGAAACCCCAAACAACATGAATATTCATCGGAGTGGGGGCAGCTCTGTCATCGTTACCGTTGCTTCCGTCCCGTGGCCCCGCTGCTTCTTGGGAAGTCTGGGTCTGTGTGCGGATGAGCCCCTTTTGCTTATTTGAATGGTCTCTTGTAGCCCCTCTCCACTGGGTCCCTCCTGGGAACCACAGAACACAGATAATAATCTGAGTGACAGTTTTCTCAGCTCTGCCCGGGATGGTTCGTAACGAGGACTGTCCCGGGTGCACAGGAGAGCAGTGAATTCACTACATGCAGCTGATGCCTTAGGGCACTAGGCGTTTTCTTTTTTCCTTCTTCTTTGCTCCTTTGTGACACATTCTTCCATTTTCTGAACTCTGAACGTTGGCTTCCCTCACTTCCTGCCTCTTCTGAACCTTTTATTTTTTAATCTCCCTGCTTGGATTATTTCTTTTATCCTTTATTCCCCTGAGCACAGAGGGAGAAGCAGAAACACAGGGCCGAGGTGGGGTACTTTCATTAGTGATGGGTGGTGATTCTGTTTGATTTGAAAGTCTGCACACGGAGGGGGTGGGATCTAAGACAAACACACGTTGCCATCTGTAACTCAACCAGGATTTTTTTTTTTTTCTGGTTAACCATGAAGAACCTAAAATTCAGCGAATCTCTGTCTTTTGCCCCTCCCTCCACAGTGGCTGACTTTGTAACAGAACACGGTTCTCTGTCCCATTTCTCTTAAAGGCAACTTCTCCACCCTGCCTTTAAATCATTTGCATTTTAGCTTTGAAAAAAAAAAAAAAGATAATATATGCCCATAACCCAAACCTCAGCAAGATGCAAAAGTTCAGGCAGACCAGAAGCAAGATGCTCATCTTCCAGCAAGATGCCTTCCTTGAAGCTGAGTCTGGCCTGTGTACCCTACACTGAATTAAATCTCAGAAACAGAGATTTAATTTTGGGTGACTTATTAATAGAAAAGAATAGCTTTATTTCTTTACCAGGCAAAGGGGACCACAGTGGGTTAATACCCTCAAAACCGTGTGTCCCAGCTGGTGTGGATAGTGAGTGAGGAGTTCCATAGCAATGGTCCGAAGAGGGCGTGACCAGCTCGTGGGCATTCTTCTGATTGGTTGGTGGTGAGGTAACTGGGAATCGGCACCATCAGCCTTCTGGTTCTGACACTCTGGGGTCTACTTGCTTGTGGGCTGCATGCCCGTCTTTAACCGCTCACTTCTCACACCTGGAGGGGCTCTCAGTCTCAGCAAAACAGCTCAGAGATATTGTTGTGTGTATCCCTTGATGGGAACCAGGACTTGCTCCATGGCTACACTATTGTTTTTCTTGATTATTTCTCCCTTGTCTGGAACCCCCTCCCTTCCATAATTAGCAATCATTTGAACCCACCTGTCGGAACTCAGGGAAGGTCACGGAGGCTGAACGAAGCCTGTTTCCTATCATCAAAGAGACGGGGGACACAGCAAGGGTTTTGTGCCCAGGAGCCCCACAGGGTCCTGCTCTGTATCATCTTGGCTTCCCAAGCCACCTCGCTCCCTTCTCCCAGGAAATCACCACCCACCACCAACTTCCTTCTTGGTTCAGTTCTCCAGACAAGTATGAGTGATGGATGAGAATTGACAGGTGATACGAAATGAACTGGCCATCCTGGGTGGAGGGGAAGCCAGGGCAGAATGGTGGCTGGGCAGATGGAGGCCTTCTGGCTGACGGTGGGCCTCGTGGACTGACTGTGGGATTAATTCTCTGGTGGCAGTCTTCGGGGCCACTGCTGTGCTTCTTTCTCATTCCTCTCTGGGTGTCTGCCCACTTCTGCAGGGGCTGGACCCCGTCCAGTGTGGGCCAAGGCCATGGTCCATAATCACCGTAGCCTAGCAGCTCTCTGGCCCTGGGTAGAGTGTTGGGAGGACAAGGAGCTAAGCAGAGTTTCCTTCCAAAAATGCTTCACTGAGCTCTGGTTTTGGAGCTGAAAGGGGGCTCTGCAGGTGGAAGACGGTGATTTGTTATTGTTATTGTTTAATATTCATCAAGTGTTTGTAATATGTTGGACGACATTGAAAAAGATTCGTGGCTCGTCAAATTAAACTGAGCTCAGAACTGGCCTGGTGCCTCTGGGTCTCTGGCAGGCCAAGTTCTGGTTTCTTCTCTTTGTCCACAAGAATGACCTCACAAGCAAGAAATGAGAAGCGCCCACCAACACAGCCCTGCTGATAATTCTCCTTAGAAAAGACATTGTTTCTCATTATTTTCTCTACCTCAGGAATACCTTTACCCTCAAGAATAAGAGAACCCAGGTCTTTCCCTGGTGGTCCAGCGGTTAAGATGCCACACTTTCACTGCAGAGGGTCCAGGTTCAGTCCCTGGTTGGGGAATTAAGATCCTGCATGCAACAGGGTAAAAAAAAAATCATAAAAAAAGAATGAGAGAACCAGAGAGGGAAGGTGACCTAAAAAAGGCAACAAAGCAAGTCAGTGCAAATGACATCCTTGAGCCAAACCTGTGACATCAGCAAAGCCAGCCTGCAGCCCTTCCCTCACCTTCTTCCTGATTGGGATGTTCCCTCTTTAAGACACACAGGCTCCTCATTCTCCCTCCCGTTTCAAGACCATCTGTCAGAAAAGGGTTACACACGTGTTCATACTAAAGAGTAAAGGACTGAGGCATTATGCCAGGTATTTTTACCTCCATTATTTTGTTCAATACTCCCAATCACCTTTCGTGGAAAATGCTGGCATTCACCACATTTTACAGGTGAGAAGACACAGCATTCAAAGTCATCTAGTCAACAGGTAGGAGGAGCCAAGGTGCATCACCACTGCCCTCTAGGTACCACACCTGGGCGGTTTACCCTTCAACAAAGCAGAAGAGCATTAGGCCTGAGTTCAGCCCTAGCTGAACATTAAAATCACCTGGGGCGGGGGGGGCGGTGGTTTTCAATCTTACCTATGCCTGAGTCCCTTTCCTGTGACTCAGATTTAATTGGTGGGGGCAGGGAGGATGCCTAGAGCTGAGAATGCCTGCTAACGAGGTGGGGAAGGGGCGGGCATGCTCAGTAGCTCAGTCGTGGCCAACTCTTCACAACCCCATGGACTGTGGCTCACCAGGCTCCTCTGCCCACGGGATTCTCCAGGCAAGAATACTGCAGTGGGGTGCCATTTCTTTCTCCAGGGGCTCTTCCCGACCCAGGGATCCAACCCAGGTCTCCTGCTCCTCCAGCACTACATATGGATTCTTTATCTCTGAACCTCCGGGGAAGCCCTGGAAAGGAGGGACAGCAAGCACAGGGAGGAGGTGAGGGCTGCCTTGGAGAAGATTGTCTCCAAGAGAGGAGACAGTGTCTATTAAAGAAAGTCAGTCCTGAGCCCTGGGGGATCATGCAAACGAATTAATTGTGCCTCCAGGGAGAGGATAAGGAGCCGGGGCTGGGCCTGCTGAAATTCTGGGACCCAGAGACCAGTTTAGCAAGGCATAGCCCCTAGGGTGGCCCTCAAAAGAATCTAGCTAGAGAGGGGCCTAGAAGTCTGAGACCACTGCAGGGACCCCCGGGGCCTGACTCCTTTTCTCTCCAACAGGCAGCAGCTGGCTTGACTGGAGGAGCCCTTCTCCAAGGGCCCGAGGTGCTGAGGGAGAAGGACCCAGGAGCTGAGCCAGCAGGAGAAAGAGGTAATGGTGGAAGGAGGAACATGGGGAAGATCAGATCTCAGAAGGCAGGGTTCGCCACCTCCCCGCGGCTCCTCTCCAGGGCGTGTCACGTGTACCTGCACCAGGGGAAAGCTGTCTAGAAGGGGCTGGTTGCTCAGGGCACTGGACAGTTTGAGACTGTCCGTCTTTGTAACCATCCCCCACGCTGAGCACAGAGCCAGACGTAATGGGTGTTCAGAAAGACGACTCACTGGCTATGGTTGCACGGGACTTAAGTAGCCGTGTTGTGGAACTTTCAGTGCTAAAATGGGGAAAGCCTTGGGCAAACTGGAATGTGCCGGTCACTCCAGTGCCCCGGGAAGCCTCAGAAGCAAGAGCCCAAAGGTGGCTGCTCCAAGACTCCTCGTGTGAGACCTTGTGTTAATGGAGAGTATTGGTGTCACCTGGAGCTCTGCTGTCTTCCTAAACGATGTCGCCGATGCGGCATGAAGTCTTTACCAAAGTCATTGATCCAACCAATTGTCCCCCCTCCCTTTCTTTTTGATACGTGGGGGAAAAAATGCACCAACTCTATGGGTGGTGCAGAAGGGGAATGGAGAAGGGGAAGCCAAGTCTTAAGTCAGAGACTGAGCGTCTTCAGGGAGAAACTGACACTTGCTGCTTACTAAGAAGACAGTAGTGTTTGGAATACAGCAGCTGACCAGGTGAATGGTGTAGAAGAATGAAATCGTGCTGGTATGAGACAATAATGGTCAAAAGAGTGGCTACTCTTTTGAACACCTGTGTTCATGCCAGGTACTGTGGTAAGATTTTTTAATAACTTGAAAAATAGAGAAAAACGCCCTAAATTAAGAGGTCCTGTAATCCCCAGCTCTTCCGGGAGGGTGGGTATGATTCTGTGAAGTAAGATAGGATAGCCCCCTACCTTCATCTGGCCATCTGGTATCATGGTCCAAAAGGATCTCAGGCAGCAGTTCGGGTTTTGAACTTCCTGACTTTCCCCAACATAACACAGATATATTTATGTCAATAACAGACATGTCTTTCAAACATATGTTTGGTCTGCAACTATTTTTGTCTCGTTTTGTTTCAGCATATATAGACACCCTACTTTCCAGATCGTCGAATATTGATCTTGATACTTTCAACTTCTGCTTAGCCTTCCAGTGTGCAAATGCAACATAATTTTTCTACCTCTCACTTATTGGTAATTTACTTGTTTCAGGTATTATTATTATCATTTTGCTATTACAATGCCTTATTAAATCTTTTTTACATATGTAAAAAAATCTTTACATATCTTTCTGCTCAGTAAATTCTTATACATGGGGTTGTCTGGACCAGAATTGAGCTACACTTTGATCTTCATAAATACTGTAAAGTTAATGTGCAAAAAGATACTACCAATTTCCATTTGCAATTCTATTTCTCTAAGACCACGACATTATTGAACGTTATCATTTTCAAAAAGATCTGCTGAACTTGTGACTGAAAACTGGTATTTTGTTGAATATGCATTCCAATGATCTTTTAAAAAATGGAAGTATAGCTGATTAACAATATTGTGCTGGTTTCAGGTATACAGAAAAGTGATTCAGATATGTGTGTGTATTTTACATTTTTCCCCACTGTAGGTTATTATCGGGGAAGGCAATGGCACCCCACCCCAGTACTCTTGCCTGGAAAATCCAATGGACGGAGGAGCCTGGTGGGCTGCAGTCCATGGGGTCGCTAACAGTCGGACAGACTGAGCGACTTCACTTTCACTTTTCTCTTTCATGCATTGGAGAAGGAAATGGCAACCCACTCCAGTATTCTTGCCTGGAGAATCCCAGGGATGGGGGAGCCTGGTGGGCTGCCATCTATGGGGTCACACAGAGTCGGACACGACTGAAGTGACTTAGCAGCAGTAGCAGCAGTAGCAGCAGGTTATTATAAGATATTCAGTATAGTTCCCTGTGCTACATAGTAAGTTTTTGTTGCTTATCTATTTTGATGTATAGTAGCTTGTATCAGTTAATCCCATATTCTTAATTTATCCCTTCTCCCCTGCCCTTTTTGGTAACCATCAGTTTGTTTTCAATGTCCATAAGTATGTTTCTATTTTGTGTGTAGATTTATTTGTATTATTTTTTAGATTTCATATGTAAGTTACAGAATCATTGTCTGTCTTTGGTTTACTTAGGTCTCTAGGTCTATCTATGTTGCTACAAATGGCAATATTTTATTTTTTTATGGTTAAGTAATATGATACATGATAGTAATATAATATATGCATGTGTATCTCACATCTTCTTAAGCCAGGCTTGATGGCATTTGAGTTGCTTCCATGTCCTGGCTAGTGTACACAGTGATCCTGTGAATGCTACGGGGCACTTATCTTTTGGAAGTAAGAGTGTGCACCTTCCCCAAATATATACCCAGAAGTGGGATTGCTGGATCATATGGTAGCTCTATTTTTAGTTTTTTAAGGAACCTCCATATTGTTTTTCCCGGGTGGCTCAGTCAGTAAAGAGTCTGCCTGCAGTGTGGGAGAGCCAGGTTTGATCCTTGGGTTGGGAAGATCCCCTGGAGAAGGAAATGGCAACGCACTCCAGTATTCTTGCCTGGAGAATCCCATGGATGGAGGAGCCTAGCAGGCTACAGTCCCTGGGGTCACAAAGAGTCAGACACAACTGAGCGACTTCACTTTCACTATATTGCTTTTGGTTACCTTTTTCACGTGAATTAGAGCATCTTATGTGTCTACTGGCCATTTAAATTTCCTCTTCTGTTCATAGCCTATACCTTGTTTTTCTATAAAGTACTTTTATTATACACGTGTTACAGATCTTTTTGTGCAAGATATATAAACACTTTGAGCATTATAATCTATTTTACTATATTTTTTACTTTTCAAATAAGGTTTTCATTTTGATCTGGCAAAATCTGTTAAGTCATTTCAGTTTTCTCTATTCCTGAGTTTTTATATAATGTACCATCCTTGCTGAATTCTTTGCCCATATTCTTGTATTTAAATTAATGCTGCAGAAAGCTAGGAAAAATCTGTAGGACCTCAGAGATACCAGTAAATAGAGATTGAGTGACAAAGTGGAAAAAAAAAATGTAACAAAGTAGAAAGATACATCTCATAGGTATTGCCAAGTGGAAGTCTGGCCAGATTTTGTTATGGGGGAAGTTAATGCAAAAAGCCCTCCAGTCTTTTCTTACCTTCTCTATTCATCTTTAGGGTTTAAAAGACTAATTTTGGAAACCTTGGCTCGACTCTTCCAACTGTGAGCACCCTATCTGTCCTCCTTTAGGCTGTGCCACTGTTGTCAAGCCCCGGTGAGAAAAAGTCATTTTGAAAAAAAAAAAAAAGGAAGGGGCCACAACAGGATGGCAGACAGTGAATTTCTAGTCACTGAAGTGCTCAAACCTCTTAATGTGTTGTTTTTTTTAAGTTGAGTTTTGATTGGCTTTGATAGACACGTCTTGGCTGATGGTAGAACCTTCCTTCCAGTGGAAGACGGCTCTTTATTTTTATATATTTATTTTTGGCCACAGCACATGACATGTGTGGTACTCGTTCCCCAACTTGGGATGGAAGTATTGGAAGCATGGTAGTAGCTTTGGAAGTAGCCCGGAAGCACGGAATCGTAACCAGTGGACTGTAAGGGAAGTCTCTGCTTTTTATTTTAAAGGTGGTTCTTTAAAGAAAAAGTTACTACTATTGATTGATTTTGGCTGCGCTGACTCTTCATTGCTGCGCTTGGGCTTTCTCTAGTTGGGGTGAACGGGCTTCACTGCGGTGCGTGGGCTTCTCGCTGCAGCGGCTTCTCTTGCTTGGGAGCAGGGGTTCTAGGGGCGCAGGCTTAGTACCTGTAACATGTGGGCTCAGTCGTTGTGGTGCTTGTGCTTGGGTGCCCCAAGGCATGTGAAATCTTCCTGGACCAGGACTGAACCCGTGTTCCCTGCTTTGGAAGCGGAATTCTTAACCACTGGCCTACCAGGGAAGTCCCGGAAGTCCCTCTTGATGGGGTTTTAACAAAAGAGATGGAATCCCAGGGTCTGATGACTGTAGAGCACCTTCTAACCTTGGGGTCCTCTGATTCTGGGACTCGGCAATGGAATACTGGGAAAGAATATCATATAATGTGTTTAACAGTAATAGAATCAGAACTCAAAGAAGGGGAGTGGGAATCTCGCAAATTTTCACTGGAGTGCACATCCCAACCTGGAGGGAGGGTGCTGGTGGAGAGCAACAGGAGTCCTATTTTCGGAGTCTATGGATCATACTTTTTAAAGGCCTAACACAAAGCTGGCATGGAGGCAGGATCCAGGAGTGAAGGAAGACTTCAGCCATCTGGGCATCAGCCGGAGTCTCAGGCAGCTAAAAACAGATAACGTCTTGTCTTGCCTTGCTGACAATTTCATCTCCAAAGGGAGAGAAAGCAAAGAGAAAAACTGGTAATTGGGACAAGAAGGAGTCTATTTGGGGTAGGAGAAGACAAGAACCTTGAGGACTGTGGCCCCAGCCTTGGGGCCCATCTAGGAGGGAAGAGAGGCTGAGAAGGGAGTGGCATGTTAGTCATCCGTGAGCAGGACCTGGTACAAAGGTGTCAGAGAGAAGAGGGGTGATTCTTCTCCCTAAACTATTAAAGGGTGATCCGGTTGCAAGGGCAGGAGCCTCTCGACGGCTATTCTGCTTATGTAGTTGTAAGTGACCTAGAAAGAAAGAGGAGGACAAGGCTCGCAAAGAAGCCAGTACAGCGTCACGGAAAAGGAGAGCAGGAGTGTCTTAGTCACAGTTCTCCAAATAGGACAGACACGTGTGCACGCAAACCTGCGCGCACACCTAGATACACACGTCCACGTAATTCTTTTAAGGAACTGACTCCTGTGATCATGGGATTGGAAAGTCCAAAATCCATAGAACAAGCCAGATTGGAAGTTCAGATGAGAGTTGATTTTTGCAGGCTGAAGTCCAAATTCTTCAGGGCAGCAGGTTGGAAAACCAGGCAAAGTTCCTACATGGGAGCCTGGGGGAGAATTCCTTCTACTTTAGGGAACCTCAGTCTGTGTCCTTAAAGCCTTCAACCTATTGGATGAGGCCCATGTACAATATTGGAGGTGGGGGNGAGTGTGTGTGTGTGTGTGTGTATGAGAGAGAGAGATAGACCAGGCCGAGTGTGTGTGTGTGAGAGAGAGAGAGAGAGACCAAGTCGAGTATGTGTGTGAGAGAGAGAGAGAAACCAGGCTGAGTGTGTGTATGTGTGTGAGAGAGACCAGGCCGAGTGTGTGTGTGTGTGCGTGCGTGTGGGTGCACTCGTATGTGGTTGAGTATCTCTGCTTTTGAACACACCTCCCAGAGACCCTGAAGCAGCTGCTTGGGGAGGCATCTCCTCAGGGGCCCAGTTCCTCTCTCAGGCCATAGGGGTCTTGCTGCCTTCACAACCTGCCACACCTTCCCTTTCTTTCTCAGCTCTTCCCCAAGGTGCCCCTTCACCTGGTCAAATCCCACCCAGCTCATCCACTCCACTCAGTGACTCCCAAACCTGTCTCACCCTTCTCTGGGTAACTAGCGCTTACCGTGCTGCTCAGAGGGTCTGATTTATTTAGGGTGTTCTCTAGTGGTTCAGATGGTAAAGAATCTGCCTGCCAATGCAGCAGGCAAAAAGAGACGCGGGTTCAATTTCTGGGTGGGGAAGATTCCCCTGGAGAAACGAAATGGCAACCCACTCCAGTATTCTTGCCTGGAGAAGTCCATGGACAGAGGAGCCTGGCGGGCTATAGTCCGTGGAGTTACAAAGAGTTGGACACAACTGAGCAACTTATTTAAGTTGATTTTTAATTTCACAAGTGACATAGGAGCACATCTCCATTGTAAAACAATTCAGGTAATCCAGATGCAGTGAAGAACCTTCATCCTCCCTACCTCCACAGTCCCACACTGGAGTAACTCCAGGGCAAGTGGGATGTCCTTCCGACCCTTGTCCATGGATTCCCTAGCTAGTTCCCAGAACTGGATAGAGAAAGAACCATCCTTCCTCTCTCCCAAGACAGCTCTTCTGTTTGTGCTGTGATCTGGGCCCTGCAGCCTCCCCCACAGCTATTCCATGGTCTGGACTATACCCGTCTCATTCCAGATTCTTTCCCCTTGATAGCCTAGGACCTCCGTGTGTACATACATGTGCATGTGCACACACACACACACACACACACAAATATATACAGGTGTTCTTCTTCCAAGAAAAATCATCTTTTTCTGGATCCTTACATGCCTTTAAACCCAATCTCCTTTCAGCCCTCTCTCTCTCTCAAGCCCAGCTTCTTCACCAAGTGGGCTCCCTCCCTGAATACCGTACATCCACCTGTAACAGGCTGACCCCAGGCTGCATGCTTGCTGAGAGGGCACTGACCCAGGTCGAGGGGTGAAGGCTCCTGTTAGCAGAGTGCTGTTGTTCGTCCCCCTGCCTTCCTCTCCTACCCAACAGGAACAGAAGAGCTGTGGCCTTGGAGGAGGGCCTGGCCATCCGACATCTGGAGTCTCCACTCCCAGGCAAAACCCTGCGACACGGGCTGAGCTTTCAGGAGATGCATGCCAGGGCCCGGAGCGTCTTGGGGAGCTCTGCGCAGGGCCTCAAGGGCACCTCTACAGCCACCCTCAGACATCTGGGAGTTTCCCTTCTGTAGCTTTCCCTACCCTGGGAGGGAGGGAGCTGCTCCCCCAGTGCCCAGACTTGTTCTGACAACCTGAAACCCCAGGGCCCTGCCTCTTAGATACCAACCCCCCACCTCCACCCCAAGGTTCCCAAATAGCTCTGCCTCCTGTGAAGGGGGAGGAACAGGAAGCCAGGGCCGAGGCCTTAACCACCAGTCTCCTAACTCAGTATCATAAAATGAAAGCAAACACGCTTGGATTATGAAACGTCCCCCAGAAGAACTGGATTCTTCTTGCCGCCATACCAATTTACCATGAATTCAGTGACTGAAACAATGCCGATCTGTTCTCTTACAGCCCTGGAGGTCAGAAGCCTAAAACTGAGGTGTTAGCAGCGCTGTGTTCCTTCTAGAGCCTTCAGGGGAAGATCTGTTTCCTTGCCTTTTTCGGCTTCTAGGGGCCGTGTGCATTCCTCAGCTCTGGGCCCTTCCTTCTTCCGTCTCCAGAGGGCCACCCTCCACCCTCTTCCTCCACTGTCCTGTCTCCTCTTGCTGGCTCTGATGGGTCTCCTGTCTCCCCCTTATAAAGACCCTCCTGGTTACACTAGACTCGCTCCTACAGCTCAGGATTGCGGCTTCCTTGGTGGCTCAGATGGTAAAAAATCTGCCTGCATTGCTGGAGACCCAGGTTCGATCCCTGGGTTGGGAAGCTCTTCAGGGGAAGTAAATGACAACCCCTCCAATTACACGGACAGTGGAGCCTGGTGGGCTACAGTCCATGGGGTCAAAAAGAGCTGGACATGACTGAGCAACTAACACTTTTACTTTCTTTCACTTAACACACAGGTTCTGGGGACTAGGACCTGGATAGACATTTCTGCGAGCCATTACTCAGCCCACCACAGGTACAAAATATAATCTGGGTACGCATCTGTATCTACCACCAAGAGTAAACAGATACTAACGTGTTGCCTTATTTTCATTATTTTTTTTTTAAGAAATAAAGTTTTAGAAACAATGGCACCCCACTCCAGTACTCTTGCCTGGAAAATCCCATGGATGGAGGAGCCTGGTGGGCTGCAGTCCATGGGGTCGCTGAGAGTTGGACACGATTCAGTGACTTCATTTTCACTTTTCACTTTCATGCATTGGAGAAGGAAATGGCAACCCACTCCAGTGTTCTTGCCTGGAGAATCCCAGGGATGGGAGGGCCTGATGGGCTGCCGTCTATGGGGTCGCACAGAGTCAGACACGACTATGTTATTTTTCATTCTTCCTCTCCTCAGAGGTTGGTGAAAACAACCCACCTGTATGTTTCTGTTCTTCGCTGCTGCTGCTCCTGCTGCGTCGCTTCAGTTGTGTCCAACTCTGTGCGACCCCATAGACAGCAGCCCACCAGGCCCTCCCGTCCCTGGGATTCTCCAGGCAAGAACACTGGAGTGGGTTGCCATTTCCTTCTCCAATGCATGAAAGTGAAAAGTGAAAGTGAAGTCGCTCAGTCGAGTCCGACTCTCAGCAACCCCATGGACTGCAGCCTACTAGGCTCCTCCATCCATGGGATTTTCCAGGCAAGAGTACTAGCCACATATTAAAAATGCATTTCTAAACAGAACAGTTTTATTTTTGTCGTGTTTTGAAACTTTATGTAAAAGGAATCACTGTGTAACACTCTGTAACTTGATTTTTCCACTCAATATGGTTTTGAGATTATACATATTGATACATGAAAGTCTGGTTCATTCATTCTAACTGCAGCAGAGAACACCTCCTGTGAGCATTTAGTTAAGAGTTCATTTTGTCCTTTCTTTTGTTGAGATGAAGATTGTTTTCACTTCTTTTTTTTTTTTTGCTATTACAAACAGTGCTTCAGTGAATTGTATTTGTTTTCTGGGGCACCTGTGCCAAAGACCTTTCGGGGGAGTCCCCAAGGGGGAGCCCACAGCTGGGTCTGGGCTGTGCACCAGTTTACTAGGACTGTCACCCAGTCCACAGGTACCTCTGGGATAAAAGAATTTTTATCTCCCTCTCGCCCTCCTTTCTCAGCAGCATCTGTTTATTCAAATTTACTTTTAAAAAAAAAATGATTTTCCTTTCATATTTTGAGTCCATCTCTTCTGCTCCCAGTCTTTTTTAAAAGAAATAATTTTATTTATTTAGTTTTGGCTGTGCTGGGTCTTCGTTGCGGCGCTAGCTGCGGCGAGTAGAGGCCGCTCTCTTGTTGCGGGGCATGGGCTCTAGGGGGTGAGGGCTCTAATAGCTGCAGCACGTGGGCTCAGCAGCTGTGGCTCCCCGGCTCTAGAGCACAAGCTCAGAAGTTGTGGCACATGGCCTTAGTCACTCTGTGGCATGCGGGATTTTCCGGGAGCAGGAATTGAACCTGTGTCTCCTGCATTGACAGGTAGATTCTTTGGTGCTAAGCCACTAGGGAAGCCCTCCTAGTCTTTCTCTCTCTCTCTCTCTTTTTTTTTTTTCCAAACTAGAAACCTTTTATTTTGTGTTGGGGTATTGCCAGGGCTTCCCCGGTGGCTTAGCGGTAAAGAACGTGCCTGCAATGCAGGCGCCACAGGAGACGAGAGTTTGATCCCTGGGTCAGGAAGATCCCCTGGAAGAGGGCATGGCAACCCACTCCAGTATTCTTGCCTGAAGGATTCCATGGACAGAGGAGCCAGGTGGGCTGCAGTCCATGGGTGCACAGAGTCGGATCTGACTGCAGTGACAGCGCTTCACACGTGTAGTCGATTAACAACATTGTGGTAGTTTCGGGTGAAACAGTGAAGGGAGTCAGCCATACATTTATATGTATCCATTCTCCCCTAATGGAGAAGGCAATGGCACCCCACTCCAGTACCCTTGCCTGGCAAATCCCGTGGACGGAGGAGCCTGGTAGGCTGCAGTCCGTGGGGTTGCTAGGAATCGGACACAACTGAGGGACTTCACTTTCACGCATTGGAGAAGGAAATGGCAACCCACTCCAGTATTCTTGCCTGGAGAATCCCAAGGACGGAGGAGCCTGGTGGGCTGTCTATGGGGTCACACAGAGTCGGACACGACTGAAGCGACTTAGCAGCAGCAGCATTTTCCCCTAAACCCCTCTCCCATCCAGGCTGGAACATAACATTGAGCAAATTCCATGTGCTATACAATAGGTCCTTGTTGGGTGTCCATTTTAAACATAGCAATGTGTCTGTGGCCTTCCCAAAGTCCCTAACTATCCCTCCCCCTCGCAACCATAAGTTCATTTAATAAGTCTGTGAGCCTCTGCTTTCTAAGTAACTTCGTTTGTATCATTTCTTTTTAGAATCCAAGTATAAGGAATGTCACACAGTATTTCTCCTTCTCTGTCTGCTCCCAGTCTTTCATTGAATGTTACACAGCTGGGGCCTTTCCTCCACCCTGACCCCGAGGACCATCCGCCCAGGACCTGTCGTGCTCTGCCATCCTCCTTCCCCAGGTTCCCTCTCTGTGCAGCGGCCCTTCCCCTCGATGGTTCTGAAGCCCTGCTCTCCCCACCGAGGCCAGGCCAAGGACAAGTGGCAAGGCTCCAGCCAGGTGAGTGAAGTCCTCTGCATCACTACCCTTCAGCCTAAATAAATGAGGCGTGTCTAACCCTGATGATGCGAGTAAATCAGGCCAAAAGTATAAATGGCTTTATGTTTCCTGTCCCCAAGGCTATTCTGAAACACATAACCTGCCAGTGAATGAAACTAACCTGCAACGCGGCAGGATGGAGAAATAAACCCAAAGGCTGATATTTCTTCCCAGGACAGGCCTCATTTCTTTATCAGCCTGTGGCTTTTAGACACCAAATCTCCTTCCGTTCTAGGTTTCTCAACTTCCCTTTGAAGATCCCGTTAAAGCAGTGGGCTTCCTCACCACAGGGGGTCATCTCTGATTACCTGGACCTCATAATGACCCATCTCTCCTCCTGCTGCTCCCTAAACAGACTGAAATGACATTGTCCTCAGGGATCTATCTTAAGTCAAAGAGATTCTCAGTTATCTGGCTCCAGCCCGACAGTCTTTTGAACTTTGTGTGTACCTGTTAGCCATGTACGTCCATTTTGTATACTCCCCTGTGCTGTGTGGCAGTGGCTTTGCTGAGATGTATCACTGGAAAAGATAGGGCTCAGAGAATTGCTTCCCACAGGGGCTCAGGCACTTGCTTCACACGGGAACCCCGAAAGCTGTCAGCAGAGTCATCCATAACCTCCTGCTGTACAACAGTGGCTGGCGGGATGCATCCAGGGACCCTGACGCCCTCAGCATCTGGAATGAGTCCCATGCTCTTAAGTGTGAGACTCACAGCTTCCCATGAACTAAGTGTGTGCTGAGGCTTCTCAGTTGGCACTAGTGGTAAAGAACCTGCCTGCCAATGCAGGAAACATGAGACGTGGGTTCGATCCCTGGGTCGGGAAGAGCCCCTGGAGGAGGAAATGGCAACCCACTCCAGTATTCTTGCCAGGAGAATCCCATGGACAGAGGAGGCTGCNGCACTAGTGGTAAAGAACCTGCCTGCCAATGCAGGAAACATAAGAGACGTGGGTTCGATCCCTGGGTCGGGAAGAGCCCCTGGAGGAGGAAATGGCAACCCACTCCAGTATTCTTGCCAGGAGAATCCCATGGACAGAGGAGGCTGCCTGGCTACAGTCCATGGGATTGCAAAGGGTTGGACACGACTGAAGCGACTTAGCACACAGCACAAGAGTGTGCTTCTAACGCTCAACCCTGTGCCCCTTTGTCCACCCACTCCTGGGACTGAGATGGGAGAGGAGGGGTTCACAGAGGCCAGCATGGCGTGGGTCCCATGAATCACCTTCTGGCACCTGAAGAGCACACAGAGCTGTCTAGGAGAAGCAGCCTTCTGGAGAATAACCCAGACGGAGAGAGCCCAGGTGGACACCAGAGCTAGTTGCCCTCCTTGTGACAAAGCCGGCTAGAAACTTGAAAGGTCTACACAGAAGCTGGGAGGCAGAGTGACAGGCCAACCACAGAGGAAGTCACCAGAAACCCAGGGAGTTGAAATCCTCTTCTCAAGTGCTTATGTTTTTTTTAAGAAAACAAATGTTTCGTAACGGAGCTTGGAGGGTTTCCTGGGCAGCCGCCCAGGCGGATCATTTGGCAATATCAGACTGGGCCATCCATGGCTTCTGAAGAGAACCTGGGCAATTCACGGTCACACACCTGCCTGTGACCTCTCTCCTTAGGCTTTGTTCTCCAAGCTTTGGAGATTCCTGAATTCTGACTGGGAAATTTGATCATCTGAGGTTTTAAAAGGAGTTTGGGGAAGATCTTTTTTTTCCCTGGCAGTCTAAATCCTGTCTTGAACTAACTCCTAACTACTCGATTAAAAATTAAGATATTGCTTCTTCAAAACAAAGTTTTTATTCTTCAAAAGTGACATTCCACTAATTAGCTTCTTAAAATCACTTACCCCATATTTGACCCGATGACCCTTCCTAGTTTTCTGCCACACACATTTCTTCTTTTCGTTCTTTGGCTGTGGTGGGTCTTCATTGCTGCACTCAGGCTTTGTCTAGTTGCAGCAGCAAGGGGCTTCTCTTCCTCGTGGTGCCTGGCTTCTCACTGAGGTGGCTTCTCTCTTGTTGTGGAGCACAGGCCCGTGGGCCTCAGTAGTTGCAGCTCGCGGGTTCTAGACCGTCCACGCAGCAGTCGTGGCACACAGGCTTAGTTGCCCGTGGCATGTGGGATCTTCCAGACCAGGGATTGAACCCGTGACCTTTGCATTGCAAGGCAGATTCTTAACCACTGGCCCACCAGGGAAGCCCTGCCATACACACTTCTCAGAGGTTGTAGGACAGACCCTTCCAATCTATGGTCTTATATGAGGCAGGTCAGATGCATCAGTTCCACTAGGGTTCTTGCTGTATTTGGCTTCATCTTACTGAGAAGTCGGTTAGGTACAAAGTAAGAAGCAAGCTGTCATGTCTGATGACACGCACATAACTTCACAATGGCGAGCTGGAGCTGGTTCTCACCCCTCACCAGTCATGAGCACGTCTTCTCAACTCCACATTCACTGACATCATGTTGGTCACTTGACATCAGCCATGGTGAGAGTATTTATACCAGAAAAACTGGCAAGCTCTACAAATTCGGTGGCCAGGGCAGTGAGGAGAGTAGTGCTTAAAACATGTTTGGAAGAAACAAGAAACCCCAAATAGTTACCCATGCAGGGTGGGAGTGGAGCGCAAGCGTGTCTGAGTTTCTCTTTTGCTTTTTGAATTTTTTATAACATGCATCACTATTGTTTTTTAAAAAGAGAACTTTCTTTTTTTAGGACTAAAGACTTCCTACCGCGTTGATTAAACTCATACCATCAGCTGGAAACTGCCCGGGCTGAGGTTTCCATTTGAGGAAGCGATCAGAGCCTGGAAATGTGTCCTCGCAGTGGCCACAGTGGAGCAACATCCTGGGGAATGAGGTGGAGGCTGGGCAGGGGTGGAGCCTGAGGGTAGACAGAGCGCAGAGCGGGTGGGCAGCCCTGCTAGAACTCCATGCCAAGTCTGAGAGGGGACCCAAAGTAATGACAGGCCCAGAGCCAAGGTGTCAGCCCCAAACCCGGGTCATCAAACCGCAAGGATCAGAAATATGGATGTGAAGACTGAACACCCCAAACGGCGCAGCTCCAGGGAGGATGGAAGAGGTGGAGGTGTGATAGAACAGGGTACAAAGTTCACAGGAGGAGCTTCTAGATTACGGGGCTGAGGGGCAACCCTTCAGGTCATTCCCAAGACCATTTCCCCTGCAGCGTATGTTAAAAGGGGACATCCGCTCTGCCCAGGAAGGAAGGCAGGCAAACTGCGGAAGGGAGGAAGCAAGCACAAACAGGTTCCCTGACACTGGGGAAAAGGCTCCCACAAGTCCCCAAGGGAGGCTGCAGTAAACAAGTTCCAGGGAGTGAGGCAGAGCTCCAGGCGGATTCCAGGAACCTCGTCACACTGCAGAAAGGCCCCAAGAGGCCCTAGTCTGTGTCTGGGAGTAGGGCGGAGGTTCCCATTGGAGGAGTTTGCAGTGGCTTGGAGATTTTGAGCAAAGATAATGGAGGGCCCAGGTGTAAGGATGGCCCACTGCCAGGAAAATCCATCCAAGACACAAAGCAAATGCAGGACCCAATGAGGAGCCCTGGGAAAGGCTGGCAGGACTCCACCGCTGGGGGAAATGGAGGCTGTATCCCACCCCCTACCTGAGGGCTG
>SJYX01006973.1:60043-80841 GCA_006410675.1 Oreotragus oreotragus
TGAAACATGTCTATTACCAAATGTGAAACAGATGACCAGTCCAAGTTCAATGCATGAAACGGGGCACTCAAAGCCAGTGCACTGGGACAACCCTGAGGGAGGGGATGGGGAGGGAGGCGGGAGGGGGTTTCAGGATGGGGAGACACATGTACACTCGTGGCTGATTCAAGTCAATGTATGGCAAAACCCACCACAAGCTTGTAAAGTAATTAGCCTCCAATTAAAATTAATTAATTTAAAAAATCCAGTGTGAAGCAGAAAGTGGCCAAGAGAATGGGGAGGGACCCAATACAGTCTATCTGATATTTGGCATTAAAAATTGTATACTGTCTTGAGCTCTTGCTGTGAAGTGGTGTATGGGTGGTATGTGGGAAGTATCACATTCCTGCACATGTGGGAGAACACTTTTCAGCTGGGCACTGAGCAGGAACAGTATTCTGACAAAGAACTTTAATGCTTCCTATCCTAATGTCAGTGGAGAGAACGGAACCCCTATAAAATATACCAAGAGACCAAGTGTCCCACTCAGGTTAGTGGGACAAGGCTAACCATTCTCATCATGTGGAGAAAAGCAATTCTTTTTATAACAGTAGACTTAATACTCTGAATATATCTTTTGGCTTTTGAAGTCAGATGAAACTGTGTTTGTTATACTTCAGTCTCAAAAATTGACCTTGGATAAGAGACTTGTTCTTTGATAGCTTTGTGGCAAGGTAATATTGCTGAGCTTTAAGTCCTTCACAAGTAAAGGAGCTTCATATTTACCATAATATTTGCAACATTCATACATTCATTTGACAAGTTACGTAGCAGGCAGTATTTCAGTCACCGGTGATACAATGGTGAATAGGAAAAAAATGTCCTTGCCTTTATGGAGTTTATGTTTTACTAAAGGCGAGCAAAATGAAATAAAAATGTAGTGTTTTCTAGGACACTTAGAAGAGTAAACCCTGAATGATATGATTTTATAATAAATGTAATATATATGTAATATCATCCATTCAAGTTTTACTCTTCTAGGTGTCCTAGAAAACACTACGTTTTTATTTCATTTAGCTCTCCTTTAGTAAAACACTTTCGCTCTTCACTTTCATGCATTGGAGAAGGAAATGGCAACCCACTCCAGTGTTCTTGCCTGGAGAGTCCCAGAGACAGTGGGCCCCTGTCTATGGGGTCGCAAAGAGTCAGACACTACTGAAGCGACTTAGCAGTAGCATGTATATACACTATAACATTGTAGATTGTTTTTATTAGTTTAGCAAGTACATAAGCAAAGTTCAAACTGAGTTTTAAAGGTTCTAACAAAAGCCCTAGTGGAACAATAGCCCTATAGCACCCAGGGAGTTGGAATGAGACCCCAAGAGAGCTCAGTCCCTTAATCTCAGTGGTAAAGGAGCTTCACTGGTCTTTAATAAAGAGGGATTCAGTCTCAGAACTAACCTAATATTCTTTATAAGTTATGTTCTATGTGTCATAATCTGTGCCTGGTTATCATCATATTTCAAGCTAAAGTTCTTTGCAATGAATTATTCTATTTTATTTTTTTTACACAATTACTTTCTAAGAGGAACATTTTCTTAAGTCCATCAAAGTGGAATTTTCTAACTTTAGGGGAAATAAGTAGCCTCATTAAGAGAGAATTCTGCTTTCATTTGCCCAGAGCAGAATTCTCTCTTAATGAGGCTACTTATTTCCCCTAAAGTTAGAAAATTCCACTTTGATGGACTTAAGAAAATGTTCCTCTTAGAAAGTAATTGTGAACTTTCTCTGACCTTTATTATTATTATTATTTTTAATATTTATTGAGCAAGTCTCTCAAATTTCTCAGAAAAGATTAAGGAAAAGGTGAGTTAGTAGATGGAATTTATTCTGATTTTTGAAAAGCTTTTTGATTTGATCCCTCAGGAATTTGTGAGGAAAAATTGATAGTTCAGTGGACCTTTATCACTGAATATTAAAAACTACTTAAAACTATACAGGAAATCCACCAAGTTCTCCTTAAATGAGAAAATGGTGTTTTTAAAGACAAGTAGTAAAAAGGGTAAATATTCCTAGATTAGTTAATTGTAGAATTAGACATCATCATCAAATAGTCCAAGCATACTTAAGATAATAGTGAGGATGACCGAAATGCAAGGATGATATTTTAGAAGTTCAGAATACCAGGCTACTACTATGAAGAATCCTTTGTTTTAATCAAAAAGTTTTTGGCCATTCATTTTCATTTAAGAGGCTTAGGCATATGGCATTATCCATTATGGTACCCTGCTCCAGTACTCTTGCCTGGAAAATCCCATGGATGGAGGAGCCTGGTAGGCTGCAGTCCATGGGGGTCCCGAAGAGCTGGACACAACTGAGCGAATTCACTTTCACTTTCATGCACTGGAGAAAGAAATGGCAACCCACTCCAGTGTCCTTGCCTGGAGAATCCCAGGGACGGGGGAATCTGGTGCGCTGCCGTCTATGGAGTTGCACAGAGTCGGACACGACTGAAGCGACTTAGCAGCAGCAGCAGCAGTCCCTTTTTCTAGCTTGGTTGTGTTTGGGCCAAAGGTGGAAAAGGGAAAACTCTCTAGAAGAGGAGACAATGTTTTTAAAGTCTTCACTGTTTCCATTTCAAAGGAAAGATACATGATGAGGTCAAAGAACTAGGGAGTTTACTTTGTAAAGGATGCATTGGAAACAGGCAGATTTTTTTGAAGACCTCCCTCTCTTGCCACCTGAAAATGGATTCCCAGTGACAACTGAATGCTCTGAGGTGTGAATGAGGGCTCTACTGAAGCAGGTTTACAGTCTTTCACCAGCATCTTCCCCTCATCTCCTAGCAAACTCCGGGAAAGGATGCAGGTAGTGTTAACGCAAGTTCTGTGCCCAATGCAGAGAGAGGCCAAGCAAGCTGAACCCTGAGTCTGAAGCAGAGAAAGGTTTACTGGAAGGTCATGCAAGGAGACACAGGAGATATGGGTTCAACCCTTGGTTTGGGAAGATCCCCTGGAGGAGAAAATGGCAATCCACTCCAGTATTCTTGCCTGGAGAATCCGTGGACCAAGCAGCCTTGGACAGAGCAGGCTACATTCCATGGGGTTGCAAAGAGTCGGACACAACTGAGCAACTAAGCACACATGCAGGCAAACAAGAAGGCTCGACCCTGAAAAGCCTCAAGCTCCTTGGAGGGTTTCAACAAGACTTTTTTAAAAAGACTTTTTTGATGTGGACTATATTTAAAGTCTCTCTTGAATTTGTAACAATATTGCCAATATTGTTTTTTATGTTTTGTGGGTTTTTTTTGGCCCCAGGATACATGGGATCTTAGCTCCCTGACTGGGCATCGAACTGACACCTCCAGCATTGAAAGGCTAAATCTAAACCACTGAACCACCAAGGAAGTCCCTCAGCAAATCATTTTTTAAAAGCCAGGTGAGAGAGGCGGGGGTTGCATTGCATGTGATCAGATCATGACCAGTTCTCTGATTGGCTGATGATGAGGTTGCAGAGTGGGGTCATAGGGGTTAACATTATCAATCCTCAGGCTCGAGGAAGCTGCGTGCTCTGTGCTTATGGTCATTAAATAGTTAACATCTTCCTTTTGGTGGGGGTTTTTCACATCTGCAAAGCAACTCAGGAAGTTTGTATCAAATACTATTATCTAGGTACTTCAGAGAGGCGCTAAAACAGAGGATATGGGAGAAGGGTCCTGGTTGGTTACAGTAGGATGGTCCTGCTGCTGATGCTAAGTCGCTTTAGTCGTGTCCGACTCTGTGTGACCCCATAGACGGCAGCCCACCAGGCTCCCCTGTCCCTGGGATTCTCCAGGCAAGAACACTGGAGTGGGTTGCCATTTCCTTCTCCAATGCATGGAAGTGAAAAGTGAAAGTGAGCTCGCTCAGTCATGTCCGACTCTTCGCGACCCCATGGACTGCAGCATTCCAGGCTCCTCTGCCCACGGGATTTCCTAGGCAAGAGTACTGGAGTGGGGTGCCATTGCCTTCTCCGTAGGATGGTCCAGGGCTGGATTAAGGGACATTTTGGAGGATGGGAATCCAGCACATACACCCTGATTCATAAACTCATTGCTTTCCAGCAGAATTGCATACTAGGGAGCAGATGTTGAAGACCTTCTCTCCTCATCTGAACACAGGAGAGTTAATCCAGATAGTTTGTTTTGAAGGAGCTTTATGGAGTACAAAGGTTAAAGGTCATATAGGACGAAGAGGATCTGTCAGCTCTCTAGCTCCCAGAACTGACAGTATTACATGCAATCATATACAGGTCCTATGGCTGTCAGCCCAGCACTCTAAGACCTGCAGGGTTCAGTAACTGAGACTTGTAGCACAGCACCTTTTTAAAGGCTCCAGGGCATATTATCTTATTTCTCTGCCTGCCTCCTTCTCCCGCACTTATGTAGTACACATTTATCCATTGTGATGCAACTGAGCAACTGAGGAGCATAAAATAAGTAGTCTGGAGAGACAGCTTGAAGAGATTGGCCATGCTGAGAGCATCATGTAAGGTTTCTGCCTGTCCAGCTAGCCATCTCTGCAGTGCCCTTTCTGTGAGAGGCCCCACTCAGAGGAACAGAGCCTGGGCTCTGAGGTCAGCTTTCCTGGTTCTGAATCTTAACTATACCTACTAGTGCCTGTGTAGCGTTGGACAAATATTTTTATCTCTCTGTATTTCCTTTTCCTTGAGAAAAGGAAAGATTAATAATGATATCTACTTAGAAAAGCTGTGTGTGACAATTAAATGAGTTAATATATTAACAGAACTTGGAACAGTGTCTTGTACATGTCAGTTCAGTCGCTTAGTTGTGTCCAATACTTTGCAACCCCATGAACCGCAGCACGCCAGGCCTCTCAGTCCATCACCAACTCCCAGAGTTCACCCAAACTCATGTCCATTGAGTCAGTGATGCCATCCAACCATCTCACCCTCTCTCGTCCCCTTCTCCACCTGCCCTCAATCTTTCCCAGCATCAGGGTATTTTCAAATGAGTCAGCTCTTCACATCAGGTTGCCAAAGTACTGGAGTTTCAGCTTCACATCAGCCCTTCCAATGAACACCCAGGACTGGTCTCCTTTAGGATGGACTGGTTGAATATCCTTGCTGTCCAAGGAACTCTCAAGAGTCTTCTCCAACACCACAGTTCAAAAGCATCAATTCTTCAGCACTCAGCTTTCTTTATAGTCCAGGTTTCACATCCACAAATGACTACTGGAAAAACCATAGCCTTGACTAGACGGACCTTTGTTGGCAAAGTAATGTCTCTGCTTTTTAATATGCTGTCCAGATTGGTCATAACTTTCCTTCCAAGGAGTAAGTATCTTTTAATTTCATGGCTGCAGTCACAATCTGCAGTGATTTTGGAGCCCAAAAAGATAAAGTCAGCCACTGTTTCCACATCTGTTTGTCATGAAGTGATGGGACCGGATGCCATGATCTTAGTTTTCTGAATGTTGAGCTTTAAGCCAACTTTTTCACTCTCCACTTTCACTTTCATCAAGAGGCTTTTTAGTTCTTCTTCACTTTCTGCCATAAGGGCGGTGTCATCTGCATATCTGAGGTTATTGATATTTCTCCCTGCAATCTTGATTCCAGCTTGTGCTTCTTCCAGCCCAGCGTTTCTCATGATATATTCTGCATATAAGTTAAAAAAGCAGGGTGACAATACCCAGCCTTGACATACTCCTTTTCCTATTTGGAACCAGTCTTTTGTTCCATGTCCAGTTCTAACTGTTGCTTCCTGACCTGCATACAGGTTTCTCAAGAGGCAGGTCAGGTGGTCTGGTATTCCCATCTCTCTCAGAATTTTCCACAGTTTATTGTGATCCACACAGTCAAAGGCTTTGGCATAGTCAAGAAAGCAGAAATAGATGTTTTTCTGGAACTCTCTTGCTTTTTCCATGATCCAGCAGATGTTGGCAATTTGATCTATGGTTCCTCTGCCTTTTCTAAAACCAGTTTGAACATCTGGAAGTTCACGGTTCACATATTGCTGAAGCCTGGCTTGGAGAATTTTAAGCATTACTTTACTAGTATGTGAGATGAGTTCAATATTGCGGTAGTTTGAACATTCTTTGGCATTGCCTTTCTTTGGGATTGGAATGAAAACTGACCTTTTTTCAGTTCTGTGGCCACTGTTGAGTTTTCTAAATTTGCTGGCATACTGAGCGCAGCACTTTCACAACATCATCTTTTAGGACTTGAAATAGCTCAGCTGGAATTCTATCACCTCCACTAGCTTTGTTTGTAGTGATGCTTCCTAAGGCCCACTTGAGTTCACATTCCAAGATGTCTGGCTTTAGGTAAGTGATCACACCATCATGCTTATCTGGGTCGTGAAGATCTTTTTTGTAAAGTTCTTCTGTGTGTTCTTGCCACCTTTTCTTAATACCTTCTGCTTCTTTTAGGTACATACCATTTCTGTTCTTTATTGAGCCCATCTTTGCATGAAATGTTCCCTTGGTATCTCTAATTTTCTTGAAACAATCTCTAGTCTTTTCCATTCTATTGTTTTCCTCTATTTCTTTGCATTGGTCGCTGAGGAAGGCTTTCTCATCCCTCCTTCCTATTCTTTGGAACTCTGCATTCAGATGGGTAAGGTAAGGTAAGGTAAAGTCGCTCAGTCGTGTCCAACTCTTTGCGACCCCATGGACTGTAATCTATGAAGCTTCTCCGTCCATGGGATTCTCCAGGCAAGAACACTGGAGTGGACTGCCATTTCCTTCTCCAGGGGATCTTCCCAACCCAGGGATCGAACCCGGGTCTCCCACGTTGGAGGCAGACGCTTTAACCTCTGAGATCTTTCCTTTTCTCCTTTGCTTTTTGCTTCTCTTCTTAGTAGAAGCTATATGAAAGTTTTCAACCTTTATTAGTAGTTTCGGAGTTCACTGGTTTTATGAACTCCTTAAAATTGTATACAGAACTTAGTGTGGCTACTTACACAGAATTGATTTTGGGGGTGGGGGGCAGAGTGCTAAAATCATCTTCGGAATTAGAAATCAAAATCATATCCAAAATTAAAAGCTTCCTTTTTATTTCTGGAAATGAAGTTCTTTTTATATCTTTGAAAGAAAAAAAAAAGGTTTAGGAACTACTGAGACAGACTAAATAGGTCTCTAAATACTAAGTGTTAGTTTCTCTCATTACTAAAGCTTAGTGAACCATTGCTAATTTTCGCTCTTATGAATAATAATTAAAACTTCAACTAAAATAATCCTTAAGAATGTATTTACAGGGTGTCTGAAAGCTCTTGGTTAGATGTGTTGTTTGTTTTCTATAACTCTCTTTGAATTATTATTTTTTTATCCACAATTATAAGCGGAGTCTAGCTAGAGAGGTTAGTGGGCCAAATAAGTCAATCAAAGAGAGCATAAAGCATTGAATATCCCAAAACTATTTTTTTAACAGACCTAACTTTCCGGACTCCTTTGCAATATTTTTGTTTACAGCATTGGACTTTACTTTTGTCACCAGACACATCCATCACTGAGCATTGTTTCCGCTTTGGCCCAGATGCTTCATTCTTCCTGGAGCTATTGGTTATTGCCCTTTGCTCTTCCCCAGTAGCTTACTCCTTGGAAGAAAAGTTATGACCAATCTAGATAGCATATTGAAAAGCAGAGACATTACTTTGCCGACTAAGGTCCGCCTAGTCAAGGCTATGGTTTTTCCTGTGGTCATGTATGGATCTGAGAGCTGGGCTGTGAAGAAAGCTGAGCGCCGAAGAATTGACGCTTTTGAACTGTGGTGTTGGAGAAGACTCTTGAGAGTCCCTTAGACTGCAAGGAGATCCAACCAGTCCATTCTGAAGGAGATCAGTCTTGGGATTTCTTTGAAAGGAATGATGCTAAAGTTGAAACTCCAGTACTTTGGCCACCTCACAAGAAGAGTTGACTCATTGGAAAAGACTCTGATGCTGGGAGGGATTGGGGGCAGGAGGAGAAGGGGATGACAGAGGATGAGATGGCTGGATGGCATCACTAACTCGATGGACGGGAATCTGAGTGAACTCCGGAAGATGGTGATGGACAGGGAGGCTTGGCGTGCTGCGATTCATGGGGTCGCAAAGAGTCGGACACGACTGAGCGACTGAACTGAGCTGAACTGAACTGAACTGAGTAGCATATTGGACACTTTCTGACCTGAGGGGCTCATTTTTTGGTATCACGTCTTTTTGGTTTTTCATACTGTTCATGGGGTTCTGGAGGCAATACTGGAGAGGGTTGCCTTTTCCTCCTGCAGTGGATCACATTTTGTCAGAACTCTTCTCTATGACCGTCCGTCTTGGGGGGCGCTACACAGCTTGACTCAGAGCTTCATTGAGTTACTCAAGCCCCTTCGCCACAAGTCTGTGATCCATGAAGGAAACACAGTTACAATTCCAACACGGAGTATTTTCCCGTTTTCGAGCTGCCCTGCACTAATGATATGGTCCACTAGATGTCAGTGTTTCCGTGAGAATGAATAAAGGCATTCTGTTGTCATGCTTGAAGCAAAGGATTAATTGATTGCTATAAAAAGTTAGATGAAATAAAATGTTCTCCTTGCTCTTCAAACAAAGATAAGCTAATAACTTTGGACACAATTTCACTCCTCTGAATTCACCAAATGTCCAATTACATATCCTCTCTGCCTGGACCTTCAAAACAATCTAAAATTGAAGGCAGTGAAAGAAGTCACAGGAGGATTTCTGCAGAGCTCCACTGCATTCAGAAACAAAGCAATTTAATACATGTCTCCAAGATTACTAAATGCAATGACTTTAGTAAGTAACGTTCTTCCTGCATCTCCCTCTATGTTCTTTTTCATTTTGCTTTATTTGGGACACTAAAAAAAAATCTCTCTTTATAAAAAACAATGCTTCAGCCATCTTTCTTCAAGTAGCCTTGCCTAATTGGGACAAAGATGATACTATGTGAATAATAAATCTGCATGAAATAGTCCTGCATTTTCAGATGTTCTGTTTTCACCATTGGAGCACATGTTTTAGATGGTGTGCCTCTATCATCAGACACGGGTAGGAGAGCCATCTAGAGAGCTCTCCAGAGAGGCAAGAAATCATAATAGATATTGGAAAGTTATGTAACTGGAAGCGTCTAAATGAGTAAGAAGGGTGGGTAAAGTGGTTAAGGAAAATACCAAAACATGGGCTTCCTAATACCCCTGCTCTCATGATTTAGCACAGGTTCTTCTTCCCATGAACAGAGAGCAGAGCAAATGTGACTAGCATTCTGTTGCATGTGCACCGAAACTTCCCCAAAGTCAAGTGCCACCTGGGAGTTTAAAGTCTACCATATATACTAAAGAATCCAACCTAGTAAGTTTGTCAAATATGTACTTGAGTTAAAACAGAGAGACTGATGAGGGTGGAAGTGCTTTTCTAATCAAAACAGTAGGAAAAATGTTTCAGGAATTCAGCCATCTGATGTTATTTTCAGGGCTGACAACTGTAGAAAGCAGATGGCCTCAGAGGCTGTGCTGGACACTGGTTCAGAAATATAAGGTTAACAGTGACATATGCTGTTATCCGTGAGGTATCAGAGTTCTAAAAAAAACATGGCAATTTCAGAACCTTCTCTAAAATAGTATTTCCTCTGTGCATTTTTTTAAGGTTAATGTAATCAGGCTTAAAATGGCTCAGAGAAAAGAGGGCATTTTATTTACCTTGGAAGATCCACTGGGGGACTTCCACAGAATTCAATCCTTTTATTCTTTCACAGTTTTCTCTTACAACATGTTGACAGTGAAAGCATGTATTTGTGAATGACAGTTCAGTATTTTTATTGAGACAGTATTTCAGTGTGATGTTTTAAACACTTAAAAATGTAATTCTTTCCTTTTAAAGCAATATGGATAAGTTATTTATATAAACCTAGGATTGTAGACATGAGAATACCAGATTTATAGTTATGGTGAGGCTTAAAGCTAGAATTGCTAGTAAGACTGTTTCCATACATTTCCTCCTTTTCCCCTTGTGGCTGGTCACTGATGTCTGATGCGAGTTTATTAGGGATTCACAAAAGAAATACTTTTGCTATCAGAAGAGAAATCCATTCATCATATAACTACCATTAATGCCTTATTGTTAGTCATATATTTGCCTCCTTTTAGTGTCACGGGAAAGATGGTAGAAAAGAGTGTAGGGTTCTTCCTGGGGAAGGTGGATCTGTTGGATTGTTCTGGATGGTAAGAGCCCGAGGTAACAGTGAAAGTCTGGATGTATAAGGTGAACAGAAATATCCCTAAAGTAAGAAGGATACATAAAATCTCAGAAAAGCATTTTCCAATCATTTTCAATTTTGCATTGGGAAGAACTTAAGAACAGGGCATTTGTCCCCCAAATTATGAAATTGATCTTGTCTGAGACATGCCATTCCTGGTGGGAAAGGTAGAATAACAGGGAAAAGGTGGTTAGTGGAGTTCTCATTGTGATAGTATGCTGAGTTTAGTGAATCTTTGACCTCTGGACCTGCAAGTTGGGGTGCTGGAAAGTTTCCACTATTGCTTCCCTCTTTCCCAGGTGAGCATCCTATATACAGATACAGGTGATCATAATTTTGGAGGCAGACACTCTATTTTCAAGAATCACTTTATCATTTATGCTATGTTAACCTTAAGAATTTGCCTTAACCTTCCTAAACTGCGTTTTTTTTTCCCTCCTTACAATGGAAAAAAAAAAAAAAAATCCCATGATTTGCCCCTACAAGTCATGGAGTGGTTCTAAGTTTAAAGCCATAACAACTAAGTTCAAATGGGTTTTGTGAACTGTGAGGTGCTTGACACAATCTCTGGAGCGTAATTTCTAATATAAATGTTGTAGTTATGTCTTTTTAAAGTCCTCTGGGTCATGAAAACTGAAGTAATTGAAGGTAAAATATTTCCGGCATGAACTAGGTTAGAAAGCCTGACAATGTGTGGAACAGTATTAGAGAAAATGTATTATTCTGAGAAAGGAAAAAAGAAATGCTGTGGGATTTTATCAACCCCCTGGCAATGGCACAAGTTTCACAATGTGCTATTAATAGATTTGGGGGTTGGGGACAGAATAAGAGTGCCAAGATTCTAATAGTATCCCTCTAATGTTTTCCTTGGAGACGAAGGGATAAGACTTTTTTTTTCCCCCCAAAAGTGTATCCTAAGTGCTGACTTAGCTTGTGACCCTTTCAAAACACTTGTGATCACTCATTTTGATCAACTTCCTGATATGACTAAATTTTATGAGTTATTTTTATTAAGATTTTGCAAATTTGCCAGATAACTAATTGTGGCAAAATATGGCCAAAGAGCAGGGCCTGGAGAGGTACAAAGTGTGAACCTGCTTCAGCCTACCATCTATCAGCTTTCCTGATCTTTCCAGCAACCTCCTTTTAAATTTGAATGGACATATTTATCTATATTCTTTATTTAGTTTATGTCAGTGTCAAGTATGTCTTTTAAGTTCACTTGTCTCTTAGTAGGTTATCATCTTTTCCTAGATATAGTCTATTATTATCTTTGAAACCCCCTATAGGTTCTCATGGGGCTTCCCCAGTGGCTCAGAATTGAGTGGTAAAGAATTCACCTCCAATATGGGAGACCCAAGTTGGATCCCTGGGTTGGGAAAATTCTCCTGGAGAAGAAAATGACAACCCACTCCAGTATTCTTGCCTGGGAAATCCTACAAACAGCGAAGTCTGGCAGGACACAGTCCGTGGGATCTCAGAGATGGATGCGACTGCAATTGTGTGGTAGTTTGAGCGTTCTTTGGCATTGCCTTTCTTTGGGATTGGAATGAAAGCTGACCTTTTCCAGTCCTGTGACCACTGCTGAGTTTTCCAAATTTGCTGGCATATTGAGTGCAGCACTTTAACAGCATCATCTTTTAGGACTTGAAATAGCTCAATTGGAATTCCATCACCTCCACTAGATTTGCTCATAGTGATGCTTCCTAAGGCCCACTTGACTTTGCATTCCAGGATGTCTGACTCTAGGTGAGTGATCACACCATCATGGTTATCTGGGTCATTAAAGTCTTTTTTGGATAGTTCTTCTGTGTATTCTTGCCATCTCTTCTTAACATCTTCTGCTTCTTTTAGTCCATATCATTTCTGTCTATTATTGTTCCCACCATTGCATGAAATGTTCCCTTGGTATCTCTAATTTTCTTGAAGAGATCTGTAGTCTTTCCATTCTATTGTTTTCCTCTATTTCTTTGCACTGGTCACTGAGGAACACTTTCTTTCTCTCCTTGCTATTCTTTGGAACTCTGCATTCAAATGGATATATCTTTCCTTTTCTCCTTTGCTTTACCTCCTCTTTTCTCAACTATTTGTAAGGCCTCCTTAGACAACCATTTTGCCTTTTTGCATTTCATTTTCTTAGGGCTGGTCTTGATCACTGCCTCTTGTACAATGTCACGGACCTCCATCCGTAGTTCTTCAGGCACTCTGTCTATCAGATCTAATCCCTTGAATCTATTTGTCACTTCCACTGTATAATTGTAAGGGATTTGATTTAGGTTATACCTGAATGGTCTAGTGGTTATCTGTACTTTCTTCAATTTAAGTCTGAATTTGGCAATAAGAGATTCATGATCTGAGCCACAGTCAGCTTCCAGTCTTGTTTTTGCTGACTGTACAGAGCTCCATTTTTGGCTGCAAAGAATATAATCAATCTGATTTCAGTGTTGACCATCTGGCAATGTCCATGTGTAGAGTCTTCTCTTATGTTGTTGGAAGAGGGTATTTACTATGACCAATGTGTTCTCTCTTTGCCCTGCTTAATTTTGTACTTCAAGGCCAAACTTGCCTTTTACTCCAGGTATCTCTTGACATCCTACTTTTGCATTCCAGTCCCCTATGATGAAAAGGACATCTTTCTTTGGTGTTAGTTCTAAAAGGTCTTGTAGGTCATCATAGAACCGTTCAACTTCAGTTTCTTCCACATTAATGATTGGGGCAAGACTTGGATTACTGTGATACTGAATAGTTTGCCTTGGAAATGAACAGAGATCATTCTGTCATTTTCGATATTGCACCCAAAAACTGCATTTTGGACTCTTTTTTAAGTATGAAGGCTACTCCACTTCTTCTAAGGGATTCTTGCCCACAGTAGTAGATATAAGAGTTATCTGAATTAAATTTACTCATTCCAGTCCGTTTTAGTTCACTAATTCCTAAAATGATGAGATGGTTGGATGGCATCACTGACTCAATGGACATGAGTTTGAGCAAGCTCTGGGAGTTGGCGATAGACAGGGAGGCCTGAAGTGCTGCAGTCCATGGGGTCACAAAGAGTCAGACATGACTAGCAACTGAACTGAACTGAAGTGACTGAGCACCCACACATAGGATCTAATATAAATTTAGGCACCTGGGTCTTGAACTGAAGCCTTTCAGCTTCAGGGAAAGGAAGCCAGAGTCTAGATACAACTGACCTTTTTACCAGATATACAAATTTTATATTTATATATACAAAATTTGATGAATTTCCTCTCATGAAGGCCCAAAAGAAGAGAGACAGCTTAGCTTATTACTTTGTATTAATTAATTCACTGAACCCTATGAAGTGCGTATTGCATGTCAGGGTCTATGTAGGGTCTGGACTTAAAAAGTGTGACAAGACTGTCTATTATAGATGAACAGTAGAGTGAGGATTTCAGAGAAAGAGAACTTTACTTGATAAGTTTGTGGGAATGGGGACCCCAGCTGCTGAGCTTTAAGATTCATATGTATTCGTGCCTGTTTGGTTTATCCTAAGCTTCTTGGCTCACATGGTAAACAATCTGCCTGCAACCCAGATTTGATCCCTGGGTTGGAAAGATCCCCAGAGAAGGGAATGGCTACCCACTCCAGTATTCTTCCCTGGAGAACTCAGTGGACGGAGGAGCCTGGTGGGCTACAGTCCATAGTGTCGCAAAGAGTTGGGCACAACTGAGTGGCTAACATTGAATTATAGAAAAGACACCCCAGAAAAGCTCCATTTTGTCCTCATACTTGTTTTTTCCCATGGCAAAACTCATTACTAATAGGAGGACAGGAGACTATGATGTATCTTATACGTCTCCTTACTCTTTAATGTGGCTTTTCCAAATTCTTCAGAGTGGTAGGGTATAGAAAGGGCACTCTTTAGCCAGCAAGTAAGGCAACACTAGGAGACAGGAAGGACTTTGTCTTCAAAAAATACACGAGGTAGTTAAGGTATTTGGCAAAGATAATAAAAGAGAAGATGGAATGAGAATGGGGAAGGCACTGCAGGCATAAAAGTTCTCACTACTAGGGTACAGGAAGACACGGGTGGGTAAAGCAGAGGTTAGAGGTAAAGGAAGAGTGGCAGTAATTGACTTAAATCTTGGGCACTGAGGTGTTTTGTGGAGAGTGTGGAAAGCTGAGTAAGCTTTTTGTCATCTTTTTCCACTTAAAGAAAATAGTTAATTTTCGGCTGTGCTGGGTCTTCATTGCTGTGCAGGCTTTTCTCTTGTTGCGGAAAGCTGGGGCTATTCTTTCATCGGGTGCAGGGGCTTCTCATTCAGCGGCGTCTCTGGCTGGGGGCCGTGGGCTCTGGGGTGCCCAGGCGTCGCTAGCTGCGGCACGTGTGCTCAGCAGTCGCAGCCCCCGGCCTCTAGTGCACAGGCTCCGTGGTGGTGGCTCACGGTCTCAGTTGCTCTGCCACATGTGGGATCTTCCTGGGCCAGGGAATCAAACCAGTGGCCCCTGCACTGGGAGGTGGATTCTTCACCATCAAGCCACCAGGGAACACCTTCTTCCCACTTTTCAAACTTTCCTCAGGTCCTCCAAGTCCCTCTACCAATGACAGATAAAATTACCTCTGAAGGCAAAGAATTAAGGGGCTGATTGTTACACATGAAACTCTTAAGGGACGATGTCTCAATATGTATGTTCAGTCACTGAGTCATGTCCAACTCTTTGCGACTCCGTGGACTGTAGCCTGCCAGGCTCCTATGTCTCTGGGATTCTCCAGGCAAGAATACTGGAGTGGGCTGCCATTTTCTCCTCCAGGAGATTGTCTTGACCCGGGGATTGAACTCACGTCTTCTGTGTCTCCTGCACTGGCAGGAGGGTTCTTTATTATCGAGCTACCTCCAGGAACTGAAGCAACTCATCTCGAAGGCGCTGATGACTGGTTATTTAGTTAGGGGATTGGAATTATGTTCCCCACTTGCCTCTTACATGATCCAAAGTGAAGGTAGACATAATGGTAGAAGCATTTCTCCTATATTTATACATGTGGTTTAATGGGTTTGTTGATCCAAAAGCTAATACTATTCTTTATCTGTTGGCTATGGCTCAGAGTGGGCAATAACACACTGATCATACCATTAATTCCAGATTTTAGATGAAAGAAAGAGAGAGAGAGAATCCTAAATGACAGATTCAAAGGGAGAAGATCTGGAATTTGTGTGAGGAGAATGAGACAGCTATGCATAGAGAAGGTAAGAGTGTGGGATGACTAATCACACCTGAGGAAGAAACTCTCTTATTGTGAATAAATGTATCAATATATACAGAAGGAAATTTATGGCAGTATCTTTTAAAACAAGGAATTATTGGAAATCACATAAATGCCTCTCCGTGAAAATAGTGTAAGCTTACATTGTAATCTTTAATGGATGCTATTTCATTTTATGCTTTTACATACATCTAATTTTTTTTCCCCTTAGGATAAGTTACTAGAAAGAGAATTTCTGTGTCAAAGATATATTAATTGATTCAATATACTCTGCAATCTGCATGCAAGAAAGGTTTTAAAACATTTAAATTAATTGTTTGAGTGATTAATGTTTTAAAAATTATACTCCCACCAGCAGAGTATGAAAGTTCCTATTTCTTTATCACTTGGATATTATCCTTTATCCTCTACTCTAATAGGTAAATATTACATTTTATTGTCTTTATAATTTTTATTTATTTGATTTTTAATGAGTCAGCTTTTAAAACATGAGCCATTTTTATTCTTTACTGGCTGTTTCTTCATGTCCTAAAGCAATTTGGGGGGTTACTTTTTTCTCTTTTTCATTTTCATTTTAAGAACTATTTATGTATTCACCTCAAATATGTTTCAAATACTTTCCCCAGTTTATGTTTGTATTTAATTATTATCTTTGTCGTTATATGGGATAATTTTACTTAATTTTTTGGTAATTGCATTTATCAGTCTTTTACTTCTGGCTTCTGCTTTTGGTGTCATGCCCAGAAAGACTTTCTTCACCATGATGTCATTTAAAAGAAAAAATTTATATTCTCCTACTATCAGTATGGCTTACTCTATTTATGTATAATTTTTAAAATCTTGATAAAACTTATAATGGCAAAAAGTAGAAATCTAGGTTTCCCCCAAGCAACCAATACCATTAATTGGGATAGCTTTTGATTATATTCTAAACTTTTCCACATACTTTTGTTTCAGACTAGTCTGTTCTTATGATTGGCAACATCCTTCCAAATATTGGATTTCCCTGGTGGCTCAGACGGTAAAACGTCTACCTGCAATGTGGGAGGCCTGGGTTTGATCCCTAGGTTGGGAAGATCCCCTGGAGAAGGAAATAGCAACCCACTCCAGTATTCTTGCCTGGAATCCCATGGACGGAGGAGCCTGGTAGGCTGCAGTCCATGGATGGGGTCGCAAAGAGTTGAACATGACTGAGCGACTTCACTTTCACTTTCCAAATATTATAGTTCTAAACACATTAGTATTTGACACATACTCTGTCACTCCATTACTTATTTGTATATGTTTCTACTGTACTTTTGGGGCTTCTCAGATAGCTCAGTAGTAAAGAATTGACTTGCCAATGTAGGAGACGAGGGTTCGATCCCTGGGTTGGGAAGATTCCCTGGAGGAGAAAACTGGCTACCCGCTCCAGTATTCTTGCCTGGAGAATCCCATGAACAAAGGAGCTGGTGGGCTGCATATCAGGGGGTCTCAAAGAGTCACACATGACTAAGCACACAGACCCACACACTGTATTATTTATTTATCCAATTATAGAAGGAGACTACAGTGCTCAGAAAACCTCCAACAAAATAGTAAAAATGTCTTAGTGTTAAAGAATTGACTTTTATAAGGAGAAACAGGAGTATTAAAGATTTTTTGGATGATTCCAAAGAGAACAAAGATTATCTAGCAGAGGAATCCAATTCTGATTCAACTTCAGATTCTCTAGACTCTGTTGATCCAGTTAATCCTATAACAACTGCCAGTTCAACAGATTTGGAAAGCAATTTGATAGCTTCCATCAAGATGGCTTGTAATACCCAGGACCAAAATAACAACTGGCAGGCCAGACACTCAATTAAATTAGGTAACATTTATACAAATGATGCATACTTAACCATAAAGTACTTAAAATGTGTATTTCATGACCAACCAGTGATAATGAGCTATTTCCATCTAAAAAGCAGTGACCAAGTGGTCCCTAATTGTAAGAATGCTTAGGCTTGCACTTTGAGGAAGTACCATTGATACCCTTACTATTTTTTCAGTGTGAAACTTACGGTGAAAATAGGAGAAACGGACTTTTAAAGAAATTTCTGAGACCTGTGCTTCACCAGGAGCATAGAGAACTAAAGACACCTATTTCATCCTGATCCACAAAGGTGAGTGTATTTATTGCTTCCTGAGTCCACATTTTTATAATCCTATCAGTAAAAAATTCCCAATATAGATAATAAAGCATAATTTTAAAGTTATGAAATGCTAATCTTATGACAGTCAATATAAAAAGAATCAATAAGATAGATTCTTCCAAAATCTAACAGAGATTAATAGATTTAATTTAGACAAGAGCTGGAAGCCTCCTTAGGATATTTCTAATTAGATGGTTATTCAGCTTCTATTTGAGTATTTTCAGAGTCAGTACATTCACACTTTTCTGTGGCAGCTCATTCTGCTCCTTATTTATTATAATTATTGTCTTAGATTGTTTAGCTGTGTTGTTGTTATTGTTGCTGTTGTCGTCTGCTCTGTGAGCTCGCAAGATCTTAGTGGCTCCTCACCCAGGGATTGAACTGTGCTCTCTGCAGTGAAAGCACGGAGCCTTAGTCACTGGACCACTAAGGAGTTCCTGTTGGCTCCTTGTTTGTATTAAGGCAACATATCTCTACGACTTCTGTGGTCCTGTCCTCTGGACCTGACAGGACACACCTGTCCTCTATGTGACAATTAGCTCTTTAAACGTTTGACGAGATCAAGTGCCTACAGGATCCCCAAGCTGCCCATTCCTAGTCCTGCAACTGGTTCTCCCAAGATGCTATTCTCAAAACTTTATTGGTTCCCTCTCTGGTCTATCAGAACCTGGGGCTCCAATTCAAAAGCAGATTCTGAGTCAGATTCAATCAGTATAGAGTTTACTGAGAGGAATCATTTGAAAAATCAGATATATTTGTTTCTGTATTTCTAGTGTCTAGCACAGAGCCCAATAGGTACAAGGTAGGTGTCTATTGAATATTTGAAGACACAAATGAATGAATGAGACACTTGATCCTTTTTAGGACCATTGTAACAATTTTACTGAATAGGTTGTGTTTTCTTTGTTGTTCAGTCACCAAGTTATGTCAGATTCTTTGCGACCCCATGGACTGCAGCACGCCAGGTCTCCCTGTCCCTCACCATCTCCTGGAGTTTGTCCAAGTTCACATCCATTGCATCAGTGATACCGTCCAACTGCCTCATCCCCTGTCATCCCCTTTTCCTCCTACCCTCAATCTTTCCCAGAATCTGGGTCTTTTCTAACAAGTTGGCTCTTCATATCAGGTGGCGAAAGTACTGGAGCTTCATCTTCAGCATCAGTCCTTCCAATGAGTATTCAGTGTGGATTTCCTTTAAGATTGACTCTTTCTGTTGCTTTTGAGCTTGTGTTTTCTTTCCAGTACAAAATTCTTGGGCACATATTCCCCTGTTCCTTGAAGTGTGTGGGAAAAATCATCCTAGGGCAGGTTTAGCAAATTTTAAGCTTAAATTTTGGTTAGGTACTTTGACTGCTATATACATTTTATTTTATTTTTATAGTTCTAGGATGTAGAACAGAGGTTTGGTTTGTGGCAGCTCTCTGGGTCTCATGAAGGCACATTACATGTGGAAAGTTCCTGTGATGTCCCAGGGCACAGGCATCCGTCTTTTTGAAGCAGCTGCTGTGAAAGGACGGGCCTCTTTGTTCCTCAGCTACAGGTTGCCTTTGTTAGTGTCTCTGCCTTTCCCAGAGGCCTTTTGGTTGAACCAGGCATCTGTTAGTGTACTTTCTCCCAAACTGAAAGCTAATTTAGGCTTTGTAGTATATGAAGACCTGATAGCTCTCTTCTTCTTCTGATTTTATTTTTACCCCAGGTTGTCGCTGTAATGAAGCCATGTTTAAACTATTCCCCCTCCCTCAAATTATTTACTTTTCCTTAGTGATCCCCCCTACTGAAATCTGACCTTGTACATCTGTGCTTGAGTATTATTAGGAATATTTCTATTAATATGCCTTAACTCCTCTAATTCTCCTCTACTCTACTCTCCACTTCTTACTTCAACTTCTTGGCCTAATTTTTATATAAACTTTCTTTTGTCCATAACTGAGAATTGAATCTCTGTCTTGCACTCTCTCATAGCTACCCACATAGCATACTGTGGGTTATACAAGGGTGGGGTGGATCACCTCCCTAGGAAATAAAGAATTAGCTGCAATATAAAGGAACAAGTGATGGCCTCACATTTCTGTAGCAAGAAGTTTAGGGGTAATAATCTGCTAATAATCTGGAGGAAGGGTGTGGCTAGAAGATTGTGTTGAAACTGTGTTTGAATATAAAGCAAATTTTCTACACTAAAGATTATATCTTTGTTGAGGGGAAGAGGTGATATAGCTAATCCACCACTCTGTGTCTTTGTTCCAGATAGTATATGATCTGAGAGCACCCTCTTGAGTACTTGGTATCTCCCTTCATTTTCTTCGTTCTCCAGGACCTGCTTCCCCTTGTTTCGTGACAAGGTTAGGGTGGGCAAAGACAGCCCAACAGTGGAAATGAGAACTCAGGAATCTGGTTTTTTCCTTGGCTCTGGATTTGCACAAGTCAAGCCTGCCTTCCCTAATTCCCTCAGTTTAGCTTCCCGCCCTCTCGCTCCTTCAGGGTACTGCTGGCATGCGGGGTGGTGAGGGGAAAGACACATTATTAGCTCAAGAGTCAATGCCTGTGTTGGGATTCAGACTGTGGCATCTATCAGTATGAGGACATGGGCCATTTATTTAGGGTCTCTGGGCCTCATCTGGGAAATGGTATTAAAAAAAAAAAAACCAGCTACTTTTTAATTTTATTGATGAGTGGGAAGATTGAACCAGATATTGTGTGCTAAATTTCTCTCTGTATTAGAACATGATCAGTTCAGTTCAGTTCAGTCACTCAGTCGTGTCCAACTCTTTGCGACCCCATGAATCGCAGCACGCCAGGCCTCTCTGTTCATCACCAACTCCCAGAGTTCACTCAGACTCACGTCCATCGAGTCAGTAATGCCATCCAGCCATCTCATCCTCTGTCGTCCCCTTCTCCTCCTGCCTCCAATCCCTCCCAGCATCAGTCTTTTCCAATGAGTCAACTCTTCACATGAGGTGGCCAAAGTACTGGAGTTTCAGCTTTAGCATCATTCCTTCCAAAGAAATTCCAGGGCTGATCTCCTTTAGAATGGACTGGTTGGATCTCCTTGTAGTCCAAGGGACTCCCACAGGACTTCTCCAGCACCACAGTTCAAATGCATCAATTCTTCGGTGCTCAGCCTTCTTCACAGTCCAACTCTCACATCCATACATGACCACAGGAAAAACCATAGCC
>SJYX01006973.1:81303-155024 GCA_006410675.1 Oreotragus oreotragus
GACGGAGTAGCCTGGTGGGCTGCAGTCCATGGGGTCGCTAACAGTCGGACAGACTGAGCCACTTCACTTCACTTTTCTCTTTCATGCATTGGAGAAGGAAATGGCAACCCACTCCAGTATTCTTGCCTGGAGAATCCCAGGGATGGGGCTGGTGGGCTGCCATCTATGGGGTCACACAGAGTCGGACACGACTGATGTGACTTAGCAGCAGCAGCATTCTTTCTCTTCCTACAAGGAAACAATGAAAATGATATAATGATCTGAAAAATATAAAAAGCTTTCACTTTTTGAAAGTGAAAGAAATGCCCCACTTTCTGACTGTATATGATTCAGTTCCATTCAATACATTCTTTAATTGGATCAGTGCAGTTAATGGAAGGGTAGTTGGTATATGGAGGAGGGTTCTAGATTTACTGATGGTGATTCCTTAGCACAGACTTAGCATACAGATTGCTTGACCACACATACTGTGGTCACTATTCAATAAAAAAAATCTCATAATAGTATAAATAACAATCTGTAAGAAAACTGCTTCTTAGAAAGTGAATCTTGCGATAGAATTTTTGTGGTATGTATATGTGCATGCATTATGCACATTCAAGGGACATACCCAAATGTGTGTGTGTGTATGCTTGCATGCATGTTTGTCTACACAGAAGATCTGATGATCTACTACTTCACAGGCGTGCAGGTACATAATGATATAATATACCAGTACACAGAGTGATACAATAGGTTATATTCAGGCATGTTACTACTCTAAAAGAGGGGGTGGGGCAGGGCCGTAGCAAGATGGCCTTTCCTTTAGTCTGAATGTCTGGCTTTGAATCCTATCTCCACCACTAATGTGCTGACTTGATAAGTCACCTTCATGATTTACTTTCTTGGACATATAGTAAGAGACTTTTAATCTTTAAAATATCCACTTCATTAGGTTTGGGGACAGATTTCACATAACATATGTGAAAGGTATTTGTGTGAAAGTGCTTTACATGTGCCAGTTTTATTAGTTAAGGTGGGTGAGTGGATTCCTTGAGTTTTGAAACAGCATTGCTTTCCTAAAGGCAGAGGGTGTGGGGTCACTTTCAGGGAATCAGACTTTGATGCCCTGGGGGTACTTGGTCTGGAAGTTAGAATAACAGCTTCTCTCTATTAAGGATCCCCCTTCCATTTACTGCCAGACACATAGTAAGAGCAATAGCGATGAGAGGAGGACAACCAGAAATGGAACTTCCTTCCAAAGCCCACAGGGTTACTCATTAGTATATTTCACAGAATGAGATAAGAAAAAAAAGTGTGCTAATTTGAATACATCTTAATTGAACCCAATGACACTTTTTTTTCTGAGTCAGCTGAAATCTTTTAGAATTGCACTGACCCCTAAAAAGAGACAGTCACAAACAGTTATATGAAAAGCGAGTCTTCAAAGTAGAGGGGAAAAAGTCATGCTAATGTTGTTTTCTTTTTCCTTATGTAAATATAATTAATCTCTTCTACAAAAGAAGCACTTCCAACGTTGTCAGAATGGGACTTTGAGTTTTTGTGCAAGAGTAAAGAGCATATTAGTAAAGTTGAATCTCAAATGATGTTGATAATATTAATCATAGAATTTTCTAGTGTGTGTGTGGGAAAATGGTAATTTTTACATATGCATTCAGCAATTTGAAAATAAACATCCATTTGGATGAACTTACTTGGTCTCTCAAATATAGGTTTACTAGATTGAGAAAGATCTGCATTTATTAGATTTGGGGAAGATTTGCATTATTTTTGCTAAGTACAAAGTTGAGGGTTTTATTTTTGCTCAAAATATGTGCAAGAACACTGAGTTCTCATCCTGATTTTGTGTGGGTGCATGGAACTTAGAGGCACTGAGGGATGCAAGATTGGTTCACTGATCTGTGACCCAGATCAAGGTCAGAGATGCGCTGAGGGAACAGATGGTTGTGAGGTGCTTCCTCCCCAGAGGAGATGCACAGAGCTGTAGCTGGATTGGTCACAGAGACCTACCTGGGGGCTCCCAGGACGAGATATCAAACATGTTGCCGAGAGCATCTTGAACAATCCTGCCAAGTGGTCCCTAGTCAGCTGTTTCTACAGAACTGCATGAAATCAGTGATGCATCCTCTGTACTTAGGGGCATCTTAAATTTCTGCTAAAGGAGGGTCAGGTCTAGGAGAGTGGCTAGAATGCTGGCAACTTGAGTAAAACCACAGGTAATCATTAGTCATACCCATTTCACCTTTAACCTGCCTTCACTAATCAAGGTGGTTTTAATTGTTGCTACAAAAGACACATATGTCCTTCAAACAGCACACAGCCTAAACAGGATGCTTGCCTGAGCTGTTTTCCTGGGAACTTGGAGTTAGTCAGCTGTATCTTGTTTGAGCTGAGCTGGTTAATACTGGATGGCACCACTGACCCTTCAACAGGGCATACCTGTGTGCACAGTAATCTTTTGAATGTGCAGGGGCCTGTCCCTAGGTATGCCTGTGTAGAACCAAGTCTGCACCTTTTCTGATCACCTTTTCCCAAGCTCGCCACATCTCAGACACCCTGCTTCTTTATTCTCCATCTCACAAATACCCCAAGTCTCTGATGCATACTGCTGTCTCCTCACTTAGCTGCCTTGTGAATAAACCCTCTTGTGCCACAAACTCGACATCTTAGCATTTTGGCTTCTTACTGTGTGTTGGTCAAAAGGAACCTGGTTCGGAAACATGAGGGCCTCTGTAGGGAAAATGGGAAGAATGGTGCCACAGGAGAAAGGGAAGTTAGGCAATTTTCCCCTGAGCCGTTGGTTACCTCTTTCCTCCTTCTGTGTCTTCCTTTCACGTTTTGCAAGCACTTCCTGAGAGATCATGTTTTAACAGTGAAGCTCATGACTGAAAGTGTTTCGGGGCTAGAGAACGTAGACAAAATGGGAAAATACGTGCTGACTCAATAATACGAATCTCTTGGATTTGCACAACCTAATGTTGTCATCATTATTATACAGTAAATGGATAAATCCATTAATTTGGACTTTATTATAGTGTAAAAGTATCCTCAGAGAAAGTCATAGTCCGAGGAAACTTTCGGGCGAATGCTCTTTGTGGCACAATAACCATGGAATCAGAAAATTTATACCAAACTTCCAAGAATGAAAATATTTAGAACATATAAAATGGTGATAAGTAAATGATAGTTTCTTTAGCCTACAGTATTTTTATAAGGATAAAATTAACTAGTATGTACAGAAAAAGTACCATACACAGTTAATACATATGTGAAATATAATTATTGTAGATAAATTTGGATGACGATTTTTACCATGCAAGTGTGTGTGCTAAGTTGCTTCAGTTGTGTCTGACTCTGTGCAACCCTATGCACTGTAGGACAGGCTTCTCTGTCCATGGGGCTTCTCCAGGCAAGAATACTGGAGTGGGTTGCCACACCCTCCTCTGGGGGTCTTCTGAAGCCCAAGTCTCTGATGTCTCCTTCCTTGGCAGGCGGATTCTTTACCACTAGCGCCACCTGGGAAGCCCATTAAACAGTCTATGTAAAAATACAGTATTCCTCTAGATTTCCCTGGGCTTGCTTTTCAATCTTGATGCTGTTTATATATTCAGACAGTTTGATTAAGTCAGATATGAGACAGAAACAAGATAGAGTTAAGTCTAATTTTTCTCTATGCCACACAAACTGTTAATGTTGCCACACCTTGCTAAGTGCGTAGGGATTCCAGGTGGTTTTCTTGTCGTTAAGCAGTCATGGCTCACTAGCATGCTTCCTCTTCTAAGGTGGAATTAGAAACGTATACTAATGTCTTTATCTAAACCAGATGGCACGTCTGATAGAATATACTGCAACACTATGGACAGCAGCCATGGCCGCCTGGCATGTGATCTCATGGTAGAGCATTCGGAGTAGGTGGATGTTAAGAAAGCAGAGGTAATAATAACCCAGCCAACTCTGGTTGAATATTTACTGTGTGTGAGGCTTTCTTGGTGGGTCAGATGGTAAAGAAATCTGCCTGCAATGAGGGAAACCTGGGTTCCATCCCTGGGTGGGGAAGATCCCTTGGAGAAGGGATTCTTCTCCTGTATTCTTGCCTGGAGAATTCCATGGACAGAGGAGCCTGGTAGGTTACAGTTCGTGGGGTCACAAAGAGTCGACATGACTGAGTGACTAACACTTTCACTTTTCAAGGCACTATCTTACCCACAGCAGATCTTATTACCACTTACAAGAATCTTAAGAGGTAGCTATTACTATCATTATATATGAGGAATATGACACGTGCAAATATAGAGCAACATTGTGTACATGATTTCCCATGGTCAAATTTCAAGGTGGCTGCGTCATTCATATCTAATTGCAGCCCCATGCCCTTACCCACTCTCTGTTTCAGCGTTTTGCTTTGCCTTTAGACACTTGAATGTTTGATCCATTTGTCTAATAACCTGGTTAAGCATCTCTTCTCCATATGTCTGTCTCATCTACTTCCTTAGAGAAAAGAAATCCATTCATTAGTAAACTGATTATTCACCATTTCCTGGTGTAAAGAGCCCACTAGAGCATTAACCAAGAGCAAAGTAAAACAAAACCAAACAAAACAAAAATCCAGGCTGGAAATTTTATCCTTGAACCATTGATCAAAGCAGATACATTCTGTGCTTTAATAGGTTTTGTTTTATCCTGAAGGTTCTTCTTCCAAGAAAAGCTTTGTGAAGAAATGCACAGATAAGCAATTTTAAACAAACAGAACAGTAAAACATAAGGTTTCCTTAGGCGGGAGCATATTTTTAGGAAAATCCTTTCTGAATACATGATATTCAGTTTGGATCCTTGTGAATTATATTAAACACAATTTGCAATTAAGATGCATGAAAGAATTTAACTTAAATAACCCTTGAATATAAAGCAATATAATATAGTGTTTAAAACCATGGACTCCAAAGTCAGGCAACTTGTATTCAAAGACCAGATTTGTCACTATTTGTGTAGCCTTGGGCAAAACAATTAACCTGTCAAAGCCCTTGTTTCCTCCTGTGTAAAATGAAAATAATTATTCCTCTACTTCAGTAGTTTGGAGAAATAAAAAGCATTTGTAAGGTTTTAAGCTCAGTTCCTATATTGTGATAAGCAATCAGTAAATAATGACCATTATTATACAGGTCTGTGACATACAGACAACATCTAGGGTAACAGTAAGATATGTGTATTATAGTTATATAGGCATTAGGCATTGCTGTGAGTTTAGGTTTATTTCTTCAGGTATTATGCATAAATCAAAAAGAACAAAGAGATGAGCATAATTTACTTAGGGCAGGAAAGTGAGGAGCAAACAACTCATGAGGAAGATTAATGGGTAATGAGAAATAAAGGTGAAGGTGAAGGTGAAGTCGCTCAGTCATGTCCGACTCTTTGTGACCCCGTGGACTGTAACCTATTAGGCTTCTCCGTCCCTGGGATTCTCCAGGCAAGAATACTGGAGTGGATTGCCATTTCCTTCTCCAGGGGATCTTCCCGACCCAGGGATCGAACCCGGGTCTCCCCCATTGGAGGCAGACGCTTTAACCTCTGAGCCACCAGAGAAGCCCAATGAGAAATAAAAGGAAAACCAAAAGTTTAGCAAAGAGGGAATATGTTAGGGTTTTCCAGAGAAATAAAATAAATGTGTCAGTTGCTCAGTCNCTACAGTCCATGGGGGTTGTAAAGAGGTGGACACAACTTAGTGGTTAACACATACGCACACACACACATGGATCTGTATTACTAGAGGGCATTGCAAGTCATTAATATGTAACATAATAACATGATTACATGTAATATTATTAATTCAGACCAATGAGGAGTAGTAATAATGAAGGCTTAAACTTTTCTAATTTTTTTTTTTAGAACTGGTGTATTTGTTTTATATTCCTGTCTAGCAAATTACCCCCAAACTTCACCACCTGAAACAATAAATATCACCACATAGTCTGTGGGTCAGGGGTTTGGGTGTGGCTTGTTGTTATGTAGTCACTGAATTGTGTCCGATTCTTGTGCGACCCCATGGACTGTTGCCCACCAGGCTCCTCTGTCCATGGGATTTCCCAGGCAGAAATGCTGGAGCAAACTGCCATTTCTTCTCCAGGGAGTCTTCCTGACCCGGGGGTTGAACCTGCATCTCCTGCATTGGCAAGTGGCGTCTTTACCGCTGAGCCACCTGGGAAGCCCTTGGTGTGGCTTAGCTGGGATCATCTGACTGGAGCTCTCTTAAGCTTGTTGTCAGGATGCTGGCTCATCTGAAGGCCTGACTGGGGGAGGATCTTCCTCCAGGCTGCCCATGTGGGATTCAGCTCCTTGCTGTCTGTTGGCTGGAGACTTCCTTCAGTTCTTGGTCATAGAGAATGTCAGCTGCTGCTGCTGCTAAGTCGCTTCAGTCGTGTCTGACTCTGTGCGACCCCATAGAAGGCAGCCCACCAGGCATCCCCGGCCCTGGGATTCTCCAGGCAAGAACACTGGAGTGTCAGAGTGCGGTGCAAAATGGATTCAGCAGGCTGTGGATGAGAAATCATGTAGGCGTAAATGAAAGTGCTGCTCCCCGCCCCCCCCGCCCCCCGATGCTCTGTCCTAGTTATTGAAGAGATTTCATGAGAGAAGGCTTGGAAGAGATACCTTTAAACATTTAGTCAAAAACGTTTAATTGCTCTTCAGCGCGGCAGTGCCCCTCGCCCCTCTGGATTAAGTTCTATGTAAGAGGCACAGGGGAGACTGAAAGGTGGACCCCTGGGACTTGTGATGACTTTTATGATGCAGCTGTTAGTTGGAATTTTTCTATTAATAACTGCGTTAAAATTTCCTTCCTGTATTGTGTGTAGACATGGCGGGAGACGGATATTCGAATCACTGATGCAGCTAATGAAGCGAAGGACAATGTCAAGTATCTGTATACACTTGAGAAGTGCTGTGACCCCTTGTACAGTAGTGACCCTGTGAGTCGAGATTTACGCCTCCTTAGTCTTCTACTCATGACCCTTTTACACTAGCTGAAATGACTGGAATTTTGGTTCATGAATATTGCAGTTTGTTGGAAAAGTCTTAGAAAACCTCTTTTTATTCTCAAGAAAATTATATGTGCATGTATATGCATACATGTATATACTGATGTTGAAGCTGAAACTTCAATACTTTGGCCACCTGATGCGAAGAGCTGACTCACTGGAAAAGACCTTGATGCTGGGAAAGATTGAGGGCAGGAGGAGAAGGGGATGACAGAGGATGAGATGGTAGGATGGCATCACCGACTCGATGGACATGGGTTTGGATGGACTCCAGGAGTTGGTGATGGACAGGGAGGCCTGGCGTGCTGCGGTTCATGGGGTCACAAAGAGTCGGACACAACAAGCGACTGAACTGAACTAAAATGTATACATGCATATACATGCATATATACGTGTCTATTTCTACTTATCTCTTTCTACATAAATATATATATTTTCCTATGTTTTCTAAGATATACATTATATTTTAAAAACATTTATTGTATATTTCGTTTCCCATTAAATATAGCAATTGACATCCTAGACTAATAACAACTGTGGGAAGGATTATTGGCTGATTTTAAAAAAAAAATCTTTTAACTTTCATTTGTTCCTGGTTTTATTACAAAATTAACTGCTAACACAATCTCCTTGTCCCTAACAGAACATTAGTGTTTCTTGCATTGAGACAAAATTTGATTAACTGCATATGACTAAATAATCAAGATGAAATTACCCCTCAATGCGTTATAGTTACATAGTATGTCAGGTAATATTTTAAAATTTAAACAAAAGTCTTTACCTAAACTTTATTTTAATGAGGACAGAGTGATTAGCCTGTTAGGATTTTGCTAACTCTGATATGTTGCCCTGAAAAGATTTGTGCTGTCTTCCAGATATCCATGATTGATACTATTCCTACTCTTATAAACGCAATTAAAATGATCTACAGTATCTCTCATTACTATAACACCTCTGAGAAGATCACGTCTCTGTTTGTAAAGGTAAGAGCCTAGTGCAGAGTCCGTGGTCACTTAGATTTCCTTGTCAATGGTTAATTTTGTTTTTTATAATTAGAAATTACCACATTGGCACAATCCAATGTCTCTGTATCCTACAACTTACCAAAAAGACTTAATCTCGTGATAGAAATAAAATTAAGCATACGTGGGAAGCTGATTATAACAAATCATAAAGCATTATTTCCCAGAGTAATAATTATAAAAGATATTATATTATTTATGTAATAAAAATGGAAAAAGATTCTTTTTAGAATTTCTTTCCCTATGTTATTTAACACATGATTTCTTCCTATTGGGTGAATTTTAATTAAGAAAAGCTATATTTAACTGGCTATCTTCAGTCTCATATTTTATGTGCTGCTGTTCCAAATTTATTTCATGCCACAGTTGTTTACTTGGTGTTATTAGAACAGTAATCATGGCAATAAAAGCCACTGCAACGTTCCAGTAATCCATAAAGCAATTATAATGATTCTGCCAGAAAACATAATGAGGTTTAAACCTTATGTCCTAACTCATAAGTGTTTATGGTGAACATTGTTGCTTTTCCCATTTCCTCTCTAAGAAGGAAATGACTTTTTCATTACCAAGGTGAAAATTTTAAATGTATTAAAATAGGGGCATTTCCCACTCCTCAAGACTGTGTTCAGTTCAGTTCAGTTCTGTTCAGTCACTCAGTCATGTCCAACTCTTTGCGACCCCATGGACTGCAGCACACCAGGCTTCGCTGTCCATCACCAACTCCTGGAGTTTACTCAAACTCATGTCCATTGAGTCGGTGATGCCATCTAACCATCTCATCTGCTCTCATATTTGGGTAGAAAGGAGGGGAACCCACAAGACCCTTTTCCATCCTCCTCAGACTTTAATGTTATGTTGGAGTCAGGAGGGGTACAAGACTCAAAAGTCAATTTGTGTTACAATGCATGTCCAGGTTTCATGCACATTATTTGCAAGGCTTGTTTTAGAACCTAATTGTGAAACCTAATTGTGAACCTAATTCTCTCATTTTCAAAAACCTTTCGTTATGAAAAATTTGCTGCAGGTACAAAAGGAAATATAATTGTATACTGGATCCCCATGTACGTATCACCCAGATTATCCACATGGCCAGTCTTGTTCCACCTAACCTTTGCACTGCAATCCCAGGAAAACATACAGTACAGTCATCCCATTTTCCTTTTAATTAATTAAAAAATCACCAGTAGAATTCTGAAGTTTTTTTTTTTTAAGTTTAAAGGGATAAAGTGTTGGGTTTACATACATTGTATTTACACTTTTTTTCTATTGTCTTATGCATTTGATGTTTCTGCTACAGATCATGGTGTCATGAAATGATCAGGGTGGACAGTTCTTTTCATGGCACTGGGAAACTGTGAGATTTTTAGAGAAGGCTGCGGAAGAAGGAGACTTAGGAAAGCTCTTGATAGCTTTTAGGTAGGGAAGTGGTTGGCTAAGACATTCATCCTGCATTAACGTGACGGTCTGAATTGTTGATTTTCTATAGTGTCTCCAACTCTGTGATTTTACGAATCATTTTTTTTAAGATTACTTTACAATATCGTATTGGTTTTGCCATATATCAACATGAATCCACCACAGGTATGCACATGTTCCCCAACCTGAACCCCCCTCCCTCCTCCTTCCCTGTACCATCCCTCTGGGTCGTCTCAGTGCACCAGCCCCAAGCATCCAGTATCCTGCATTGAACCTGGACTGGCGATTCATTTCATATATGATATTATATGAATCATTTTGATAATAGGAGCTTCCCTCGTGGCTCAGATGGTAAAAGCATCTGCTTGCAATGCAAAAGACCTGGGTTCGATTCCTGGGTGGGAAGATCCTCTGGAGAAGGAAATGGCACCCACACCAGTACTCTTGCCTGGAAAATTCCATGGATGGAGGAGCCTGGTGGGCTACAGTCATGGGATTGCAAAGAGTCGAACACGACTAAGAAACTTCACTTTCACTTTCTGTCACTTTTAATAATAGATGTGTAGAATTTAAAAAGGTTGACTAGAAGCAGAGAGTAGAATGGTGGGTTGCCAGGGGCTGGGAGAGTGTGGAAAATGGGAAGATGTTGGTCAAAGGCTGCAAGATTAGAGTTCTAAGATGACTGAGTTCTGGGGTCTAATGTACAGCTTGAAAGTGAAAGCGAAAGTCTCTCAGTTGAGTCTGACTTTTTGTGACCCCATGGACTGAATTCCCCAGGCCAGAATACTGGAGTGGGCAGCCGTTCCCTTCTCCAGGGGATCTTCCCAACCCAGGGATTGAACCCAGGTATCCCACATTGTGGGCAGATTCTTTACCAGCTGAGCCACAAGGAAAGCCCAAGAATACTGGAGTGGGTAGCCTATGCCTTCTCCAGGGGATCTTCCTGGCCCAGGAATTGAACTGGGTCTCCTGCATTGCAGGCAGATTGTTTACCAACAGAGCTGTCAGGGAAGCCCCAATGTACAGCTTGATGACTATGTTTAGTATTGTGTTGTATAGTTGAAAATTGCTAAAGAGCAGATGTTAAGTTTTCTCAACACACATGCACACAAATAGTAATTATGTGAGGTGCTGGATGTGTTAGTACTTGATTGTGCTAATCATTCTGTTATGAATATGCACACCAAGTGTCACTTGTACACCTTAAGCATAATACAATTTTTGTTTGTCATTTATACCTCAGTGAAGCTGGGAAAAAAGAGAATCAGTTCTTGATCACAGTGGTGAAGGAAAAACATAAAGCCAAAGATTTATTCACAGATGTCATACCCGGAGAGGTTAGAAGAGCTGAGGACCCTCTAGCCCAGTTTATGCTTGATGGCTGCTTACTGTACTTGACATCATTTCATTGAAAAATTCCAGGTGACCAATCAGATGATATCTGCATGTAAAGCCTATATTACCAACAATGGAACTGCTTCGATCTGGAGCCAGCCACAGGATGTTGTTGTGGAAAAAATACTATCTGCAATTAAACTTAAGCAGGTAACAGTCAACTTAGTAATATATTTAGAATTTTAAAATTATGTTTACATTGTTTTTGGCAATATATGTTTTTTAAAAAGTATTTATTTATCTAGCTGTGTCAGGTCTTAGTTGTAGCGTGTGGTATCTTCAGTAGATCGTGTGGGATCTTTCCTTGCTGTACACAGACTCTCTAGTTGCGACATGCAGGCTTAGTTGCTCCAAGACATGTGAGAGCCTAGTTCCCCTACCAGGGGTTGAACCTGTGTCCTGCATTGCCAGACAGATTCTTAACCACTGGACCACTGCCAGTTAAATAGTTTATCAGTTATCATATCATGTGGTTGCATATGAAGTCACTTCAGTTGTGTCCAACTTTGCGACCCTATAGACTGTAGCCCACCAGGTTCCTGTGTCCATGGGATTCTCCAGGCAAAAATACTAGAGTGGGTTGCCATGCCCTCCTCCAGGGGATATTCCTGACCCTGGGATCGAACACGAGTCTCTTATGTCTCTTGCATTGGCAGGCAGGTTCTTTACCACTAGCACCATCTGGGAAGCCCAGTTATCATATTAGTAGTTGCTAAAAAGAATGGTAATCTTTCACTGTTAAGAAAAGTTGAATGTTAGTAAATCAGCTCTCCAAATTTATTCACTTACTTTACCCTGTAGGGGACCTTCCATGTCCCAACACCACACTAAGTACTAGAGATACAAAGATGAAGTCGTTTTCCTTAAGCTTCTTTTAGACAAACAAGGAGCTAGATGAAGAGCTAGGTTTCTCCTAAGACAGCGAGATGCAGGTGGAAAGGCTGCATCTTTGAGTTGTATTATGAACAGTTAGGAGTTTGGACTTCCCTGTGGTCCAGTGGTTAAGACTCCAAGCTTGCAGTGCAGGGGGCATAGGTTCAATCCCTGGTCAGAGAAGTTCTGCATGCCTCATGGTCAAGCAGGGAAGGCAATGGCACCCCACCCCAGTACTCTTGCCTGGAAAATCCAATGGATGGAGTAGGCTGGTGGGCTGCAGTCCATGGGGTCGCAAACAGTCAGAGACTGAGCGACTTCACTTTCACTTTTCTCTTTCATGCATTGGAGAAGGAAATGGCAACCCACTCCAGTATTCTTGCGTGGAGAATCCCAGGGATGGGGGAGCCTGGTGGACTGTGGTCTATGGGGTCACACAGAGTCGGACACGACTGAAGTGACTCAGCAGCAGCAGCAGCAGCAGCAGGGTCAAAAAAAAAAAAAGGAGTTTGCTACAGGAAAAGATGACATTCCAGGTTGATGAGAGAGTTGCTACAGAGGTATGAAATGGAAAGATTTTGTAATTCTACCCTAAATTTGCTATCACCTTCACTTAAGAGAATAAGGCTGATGTCTTTGTTGTGTTCCCTTTCTTGTATTTTGGTTTTTAATTTTAAGGAATACCAGCACTGCTTTCACAAGACAAAACAAAAGCTTAAACAAGATCCAAGTGAAAAACAATTTGAATTTAGTGAGATGTATATTTTTGGGAAATTTGAAACTTTCCACAGACGTCTTGCCAAGATAATGGATATCTTTACAACCTTCAAGACGTACTCAGTCCTGCAAGATTCTAAAATTGAAGGGCTAGAAAACATGATCACTAAATACCAGGTACTGTACTTCAAAACTCAATTTGCTACCCTTATCCATGAATAAAATTTTAATGTTTTTATGCAGATGACTATTTAGAATGCTTCAGATTATCAGCCTCTAATGCAAAAGATAAGCTTATGGCTCTTAAACAATAAAGCAGTTAAATTTATTTGAGAATTGTACAATGGTGCTAATATATTCTTTTCAGGTATGTGATTATAAGAATGACTTTCCAATGGTCTAAAATTAATCGTCATTAGTAAAAGCATTTTCATTAGTAGCACGAGAAAAATGTTTAAATATAACTTATTATTTCATTTATTCATATAAGAAATATTTAATCAAGCATATACTGTATTAAACTCNTCCTTTAGGATGGACTGGTTGGATCTCTGTGCAGTCCAAGGGACTCCTAAGAGTCTTCTCCAACACCATGGTTCAAAAGCATCAATTCTTCAGCACTCAGCTTTCTTTATAGTCCAACTTTCATATCCATACGTGATTACTGGAAAAACCATAGCTTTGACTAGATGGACCTTTGTTGGCAAAGTAATGTCTTTGCTTTTTAATATGCTGTCTAGCTTGGTCATAGCTTTTCTTCCAAGGAGCAAGTGTCTTTTAATTTCATGGCTATAGTCACCATTTGCAGTGATTTTGGAGCCCCCCCCCAACCCCGCCAAATAATCAGTTTTCATTCCAGTCCCAAAGAAAGACAATGCCAAAGAATGCTCAAACTATTGCATAATTGCACCCATCTCACACGCTAGCAAAGTAATACTCAAAATTCTCCAAGTCAGGCTTCAACAATACGTGAACTGTGAACTTCCACATGTTCAAGCTGGATTTAGAAAAGGCAGAGTAACCAGAGATCAAATTATTCACCATTTCCTGGTGTAAAGAGCCCACTAGAGCATTAACCAAGAGCAAAGTAAAACAAAACCATATCGATTGAATCATTGAAAAAGCAAGAGAGTTTCAGAAAAACACCTACTTCTGCTTTATGGACTATGCCAAAGCCTTTGACTGTGTGGAACACAACAAACTGTGGAAAATTCTTCAAGAGATGGGAATACCAGACCACTTGACCTGCCTCCTGAGAAATCTGTATGCAGGTCAAGAAGAAACAGAACTGGACATGGACCAACAGACTGGTTCCAAATCGGGAAAGGAGAACATCAAGGCTGTATATTGTCACCCTGCTTATTTAACTTATATGCCTAGTACATCATGAGAAATGCTGGACTGGATGAAGCACAAGCTGGAATCAGGATTGCCGGGAAAAATATCAATAATCTCAGATATGCAGATGACACCACCCTTATGGCAGAAAGCAAAGAAGAACTAAAGAGCCTCTTGATGAAAGTGAAAGAGAAGAGTGAAAAAGTTGGCTTAAAACTCAACATTCAGAAAACTAAGATCATGGCATCCGGTCCCATCAGTTCATGGCAAATAGATGGGAAAACAGTGGAGACAGTGACAGACTTTATTTTGGGTGGGGGTGCTCCAAAATGGCCAGGGAGCAGTCTTAACTTTCAGTTCAGTGGATCATTGTGTCTCCTGGTGGAAGCATTCCTCTCTCTGGAACTAAGCTCTCTAGGCCAACAGAGCATAAAGTCACAGGAACAGGAAGCAAAAATGTTGCTGGTAGGTCACTAGGGGTATTAGTGAATGGTCCTCTCCCATTTCTATTCTTTAATTTCTGGACCCCTGCATCCTGGCTCTTGGAGGTGTAATACCATATACTGGATGCTGATTCAAAGCATATACAGCCTTCTAGAGAACTTTGCCCCAGCCTTGCAAAGAATTGCCACTTAACTGGCACTGTAATAAGTCCATTTCACCATTCTCTTAAATCAGCTGCTTCAGGGATGTGAAGATCATAGTAAGATATAATGGTGAACTCCATGACCATAGGCCCATTGCACACTTCCTTTGCTGTGAAGTGAGTTTCTTGATCAGAAGCAATGCTCTGTGAAATACAGGAACATGAGATTGACAGCATCAGAGGAAGTCCAGTAGTCTAGTAAGGTGAGAAAAAAAATACGTTCATTGATTTAGGTGGCTATGTATGTTATATGTGCCTGCTCAGTTGCTCAGTCATGTCTGACTCTTTGCAACTTCGTGGACTGCAGCCCACCAGGCTCCTCTCTCCATGGAATTTTCCAGGTAAGAATAGTGGAGTGGATTGCCATTTCCTCCTCCAGGGGATCTTCCTGACCCAGGGATTGAACCCATGTCTTCTGCACTGAAGGCAGATTCTTTACCAGTTCACCACCTGGTATGTTAGGACAACTTACAAATGTGGATAGAAACAACATTCCAAGTGTGAATGACAAGTGAATCTGTGTCACTTAGGAAGGAAGAATGTGCCGGCTAATAGAAATATTTTTTGTTGTTACTGTCAGTTGGTTTTGTTTTTCAGGTAGAAAAAAAGGCATATACTGAATGGCAAAGGGCCAGCACTGGTAAGCGAGTGGTATAAAATATAAACAGGAAAGTGAGTTGTAATCCCTTGAGCATAACTGAAGGACTGGGATACAGAGCTCAGGTTCTTTTGCATGTTTGTTTATTGTTATTCTATCAGTACAGCATTTACTTCATGCCAGGGCTTGGAGATAGGGCAAACCAGACCTATGTGATTCTTATTTTCTTAAAGCTTTCACATTACAGTTTTGGACTTTATTCTGCATCCAATAAGAAGTCACTGAAAGATTTTAAGCAGAGAAATTATATGATTTATTGCACACTATTCAGCAGGGGTTCATTAATACACAAAGAATAGAGCAGCATGCTAAAATACACCATAGGGAAGCAATCAGAAACACATAAAAGTGGTTCTGGGGGGAGCTCATGGTCTCGTAGGGCAAGAACCTGGGTTCTTTGTACTAGCTCTTTCCTCTACTTGAGACTTCCTCTCACCCAATATTTGCAAGGCTAAAATTCTTTTTGTGATTCATTTAGTAGCTTAAATTTCACTCTCTCAGAGATGTCTTTCCTTATTCCTCAGTCTAAAATAGCTAGCAAATTGCTCTCTATCACCCAAATTTTAGTTCTTTATATAGAATTTATCTAGCTTTATATTTTTATAAAGGTATTAAAAAAAATCTGTTCTTATTTTACTCTCTCTCTCTCATTCTCTGGGGAAGGCAATGGCACCCCACCCCAGTACTCTTGCCTGGAAAATCCAATGGATGGAGTAGCCTGGTGGGCTGCAGTCCATGGGGTCGCTAACAGTCGGACAGACTGAGCGACTTCACTTTCACTTTTCTCTTTCATGCATTGGAGAAGGAAATGGCAACCCACTCCAGTATTCTTGCCTGGAGAATCCCAGGGATGGGGGGGCCTGGTGGGCTGCCCCGTATGGGGTCACACAGAGTCGGACACGACTGAAGTGACTTAGCAGCTCTCATTCTCTGTTGGAATCTAAGTTCTATGAGAGCAGGGCTATCGTGTGAATTTCACCATTGTGACCGGGCATCTGGCGTTGTGCACACATGCACGCTTAGTCATGTCTGACTCTTTGTGACCCCATGAACTTGAGCCTGCCAAGCCCCTCTGTCCATGGAATTTTCTAGGCAAGAATACTGGAATGGGTTGCCATTTCTTTCTCCAGGAGCTCTTCTTGACCCAGGGGTTGAAGCTGCACCTGCTGTGTCTCCTTCATTGGCAGGCAGATTCTTTTTTTATATATTTATTTTTAACTGAAGGATGATTGCCTTATAATATTGGTTTGATTTCTGCCATACATCAGCATGAATTAGCCATGGGTGTACACATGTCCCTTCCCTCTTTAATCTCCCTCCTACCTCCCACTCTTACCCATCCCTCTAGGTTGTTACAGAGCCCTAGTTTGAATTCCCTGAATCATACAGCAAATTTCCACTTGCTATCTATTTTACACATGGTAGTATATATGCATCCATGATACTTTTTCCATTCATCTCACCCTCTCCTTCCTCCCTCCCACCTTTGTCCTTAAGTCTGTTGTCTATGCCTGCATCTTCATTGCTGCTCTATAAATAGGTTCATCAGTACCATCTTTCTAGACTCCATACATATACATTAATATATGATATTTGTTTTTCTTTTTGTGACTTATCTAACTCTGTATAATAGGCTCTGGATGCATCCACCTCATTAGAACTGACTCAAATGCCTTCCTTTTTAAGGCTGGGTAGTATTCCATTGTGTATCTGTACCATAGCGTCTTTATCCATTCATCTGCTGATGGACACCTAGGTTGCTTCCATGTCCCAGCTATTGTAAATAGTACTGCAACGAACATTGAAGTACATGTGTCTTTTGCAGTTCTGGTTTCCTCAGGGTATTTGCCTAAAAGTGGTATTGCTGGGTCATATGGTAGTTTTATTCTTAGGTAGAAGGCAATGGCACCCCACTCCAGTATTCTTGCTTGGAAAATCCCATGGATGGAGGAGCCTGGAGGGCTGCAGTCCATGGGATCGCGAAGTTGGACACAACTGAGCAACTTCACTTTCACTTTTCACTCTTATGCCTTGGAGAAGGAAATGGCAACCCACTCCGGTGTTCTTGCCTGGAGAATCCCAGGGACAGAAGAGCCTGGTAGGCTGCCATCTCTGGGGTCGCACAGAGTTGGACACAACTGAAGCGACTTAGCAGCAGCAGCAGCAGCAGCAGCAGCAGCAGGCAGATTCTTTATCACTGTGCCACCTGGGAAGCCCCCAACATATCAAGTAGGTAAAAAATGGATATAATGAAAAAATATGCAGAAGAATGATATAATGTAGCTACTGAAACAGAAATGCAACAAATGCTATGACAACACAGAATAAGAAAATCTACAAAGACTGCATATTATTTGTGTATCAATAGATAAGGATCTTGGGGGACATTCTATCTTAAAGAAACTAGGACTGTAAGCAATAGCTTTCCATGCTGCTAGTAAAAAATAGAGGCAGAATATAAACTCCAGGTGAAGTGGATCCAGATTTAACACTCTTGTTACTGCTTTTCCTTCCTTGGATATTGTACTTTTTAATAGCTTTCTATAGAGAAAGGGAACATATTTCTTTAATTATTAACAGGGAAGGCAATGTAAAGTGATCAGGTTGCGAAATGAGACAGACTTGTGTTTGAAGCCTGACTCAACTGCCTACCAGCTGTGTGACCTAAAGCAACTTATTTAATCTCTCTGCGCCTTCATTTCTTCAGAGCCATTTAAGAAATTGATGAAATAGCACATATCGAATATTTAGCACAGACCTGGAGCCATAGGAAACTATTCACAAATGCTGGTTATGTTTATTATAATATAGTAGTCTCATTAACATGGGTACCGTTGTTATGACACAAAACTTTGAAAGGAAAGTTCCACCTCTGAGGAAAAAGCCTAGGATAAATGTATCATTGTTATACAACCCTGTAACTTGAAGGCAGCGGAATCTGAAAACTGCTTGGCTGAGATCTTGAAGACCTGATTTGCATTATGTCAAAACATATGTCACTTGCAACAAGGATGCCAGTGATTAAGTATGAGTGAGATGCTCAGACTAAGATTACAGGAATGGAAAGGAGAGAAAAACACCATGAACCAGAGCAGAGGTTCTCCAGGCTGGGTGCACCAGAAGCAAAGGCATGGAAGAGGTGAAATATCAATAGAAGTTTTGTTTAGAGTATGGTAAGTGGGGCGGTTTGGCTAGAGTAGAGGGACATGCTGGAGAGGTGATGCTGAAGATTCAGAACCCAGACCAGATCCAGAAGGGAGGATGCAGGGGTGAGAACACTCTCTTGTCAGAGACTGAATATGTCTGTAATCAGTTTTCCTGCTTTGAAGGGTTTTCTCTCACAGAAAGGAGTGGTATTCTGTAATCAAAAATTAAATGTATTTTTTCTTAGTTCTGTTTAAATATGTTTTGTGAAGACACCATTTAAAACATATTAACCTCCTCATCAAGACTGTTCTGTTACCAAAAGAGATACTGTTGTTTCTCTCCCATGCTTGCTTTAATGAGCTCTTTTTATCATCTAAACCCTGTGGATTTTTATCCTAGAACCATTGGAAGACTTTCAATTTGTTGTGTTTTTACCTAAGCATCTTGCCTCCTAGACATGTGCGTCAGGAGACACACATAACTATTTTTAGTGCAGTATTGTTTGTAGCCACAAAAATTAGGAAATAACCTGAATGTCCATTAGTAAGAACATTAAGATAAATTGTGGTATAATTACTATTCGATAATAAAATAAAGCTAAACCTAAGTGATTTAAAACACAACGTTGAGTTTAATAAAAGCAAAGTGCCAAGTAATATCTAAAGTATGATAGCATTTGGGTAAAATTTAAAATTCACATAAAGCAATAATATATACTATTTAAGGACACATGAATATATTCAACAAAAGCTTCAAAACATAGATTGTTGTCATTTAGCTGCTAAGTCGTGTCTGACTCTTTGTGACTTCATTAGGAAGATATAAATTCATGGCAATGGTTGAGTTTGGGGAAGAAATGTGGGAACTGGGATTGGAGAAGAGATTAAAAAGGTTTTTAATGTTAACTTAAAAAGCTTTGCAATTTTATAAAATAAATTAAGCAAAAGATGACAAAGTATAAACTTCCATTAATTCAGTGAGGGTTTAAATATAGGCTGTTATATTCCTCTCTGTAGTTTTCTGCATTTTCTCCACCTTATCAAGAACAAAAGTTAGAGATAAAAATGATCATTAACCACCTCTACTCATTCCATGGTGGTCAAAAAGGTACAAACTTCTTATAAGCAAGTTCTGAGTATGCAATATACAATGTGATGACTGTAGTTAATGATACTGTATTGTATATTTGTAAGTTATTAAGAAAATAGAACTTAAATATTTTCATCATAAGATGAATTGTAACTATTGCAACTGATAAATGAATGTTAACTATTGTGATAATGCATAAGCACAATATTTAAGATCTATCATGTACCTGCAAGCAAGTTTTGCTAGCTAAAGTAGTCTGATTTTAAAAATATGCATATTGTGATAATCATTTTGTAATATATACATATATAAAATCATTATGTAGTACACATAAAACTAATACAATGTTTTATGCCAATTATATCTCAATAAAAATAAAAATGATCATGAGTAAATAGATTAGAATGCTGAATCTCACATTTTCTACCTTCCAAGACCCCTTTTGTTATTCTTAAACCCTCATCAGTGGAGTTTATACTCTGAAAGATTCTGTTCAACAAGTTACACTTATTTAATATAATTCATTTCCTCACTTTTCTTTTAAAAAGTGTGAAAGCCAATAAGAGCTTATCACCAGTCTGAGATAAATGTTCATAGAGATACCTGAGATAGTGACTGTCACTTTACCCAGATTTATATTCGCATTGAATATTGTGAAGTTGATAAAAACTGGGAAATTGATGAAGGGGCTGGTAGGGAGCCTGGGTGACAGCCCAGCTCCTCATCTCCAGACAGCGCTGCTGCTCTCTGCTCTTCATTAACTAGTTGATGGCTCTTGTAAAGGGATTGCAAACCTTGTTCTTCACAAATTCCTCTATGTTCAAGGTTAATGTTCTTATCCTGACTATGCTATGTAATGAAGTTTAGAGTTTATTAGGTATTATGTGAAAATTAATGCAGACAGCTATAATCAAGGATTCATTTAGTTACGACATAGGGCATAGCAGTGGGCTTCCCAGGCGGCTCCAGTGGTAAAGAATCCACCAGCCAAGCGGGAGACACAGGTTTGATCCCTGGGTCAGGAAGATCCCCTGGTGAAGAAAATGGCTCACGCTCCAATATTCTTGCCTGGAAATTCCATGGACAGAGGGGCTTGGCAGGCAATGGTCCATGGGGTCACAAGAACTTAGGTCACAAGGACTTAGCGACTAAACGACAACGACAACAATAACATATCAGTAGATATTATGTACAATATATATCTGTGGGGGGGGATGGTAAAGTTGCTGAGATCACCTTGGAAATTTTGAAGGAATGATACAACTCCAGCCAAAAGAAAGAAACTTGGCATTTTAGTTAGTCCATTATAGGCAGTCTTGTTTTGGGCAAGTACATAAGTACTAACTTTTGAAATATTTAAAGTAATTTGAAGATTTCCATTAATATCTTTGTGAGCCTCTAAGTACTGAGAGACTTCAAGTGGGGAACAACTGCTCTCAGAGGGATCTGTGAATAATTAATGCTTTTTTGAATCAATGTGTGATAACCTTTTCATCTCTAGAAAAGTTCAATTATGTCACAAATATGACTATTTTAAAATTTTGTCCAAATTTAGGAGTTCAATAGAAAAGCAATAAACCACAAAATACAAATTTTGGCATGAGAAAATGAAATATGGGCATATGAAGATGTACCATTTATATGAAAGAAAGAAAGAGAGACAGGTGTCTGGGGGTTGAACATTCATTAATATGATAAAGTCTGAATTGGCAGTTAATATTGAAATTACCATAATAAAACTGTAAAAGAAGACCAAGGAAGCTGAGGCCATAATTTCCCACAGAAATTCTAAAGTGAATTAAGGATACCATTACTTATTTATATTTGCAAGTCATCCTAACTTATTCATCATTCCCAACTCTGGTACATGCTTGGCAGTGTATGAGGTGCCTGCCAATAATGCTGGCTGAGAGGAGGAAATATTCATGCCAGAGGTGAAGTACTGTGCTACATTTCAGATGGAATTTGAGGTCACCAGTCCCAGGACAAACATCCCCACTCTAGAAAGACTGCTTAAGGTACTGGGAAGTGGGGGAAGGGGATCCCCAACCTCTAAACTCTAGCAGGGACCCTGAAACAGTCATTACTTGAGTTAGATTTCTCTCTGTGTGGCTCCAGGCAGCTCTGCCTGCTAATGACAACTCATTTAACAGAATGACAGCTGTTTGATGCTCACAGGGAATGAAGCAGGCACGGCCTGATGTGTACCACTCCTTCTAACAGCCTTGATGCAAGAGAATCTTTACCAAAAGGAGCGTGAGAATTGAATGTGAGCTATTAATGAGGGAAAAACGCTCCCTATCAAATAGTAGTGGAAAAAACCGTGAGGGGGGAAAAAAACTCTGAGAACTGATAGAATGCTTTACGGGGGTCTACTTGGCGACTTGATTGCTACAAATCCATGGGGTGGTCACACAGCAGAGGTTTGGGCCACAGGGACAGCAACATAAATTCTTCTTTGCGATCATTCAAGAATTCACTGAACCAGTTGTCAGAGGGAGTATAGCTCTTTTGGACTGTCCATCTGTGTGCAAGCACACTCTTAGCACACAAGAGCATTTGGATGATTTAAAAGTTTAGGTAGCAGTAAGTCTGGATTCTGAATAGCTTTATGTAAACTTTAATCAAAAATGAAAACACAGATTCTGTAATACCATTCTGGCTACCACATTTGACTGATTTTCTTTGATGAGATTTTGGAGACTAGTTTGATTTTTTTGTTTAAACATGCCATGATAGGACTTCAGATAAAAGGATAGCAATTACTGACATTTCTGTTGCCCTGATTGGCTCATTGAAGTGATTTGATCTGTAGAGAGAATCTCGTTTGGGTTTAGCTGCTTGAGAGATAACCATTATAAGGCTTTTACAAAATGTTAAAAGAAAAATTGTTATTCACACTTTATATTTCAGGGAAGAGTGATCTGTTCAGGAATTTACATTTTGGTGAAAAATATTGCTTCTTTTTCAAAGCTCGGATCTCTTTCTGTAAAAATGCACAGTTGGCTACATGAGCATAAACAAATGTGAAACCATGTACTGAGAGATGCTACATTAAGAAAATGAAATAAATTCAATAGGCAGTCAGAAAATATCATTCTCTGTCACTCTCTGAAGGAAAGGATAATATGTTTCCTTGTGCCTGAGTTCTCCTGGCATAAAAAGGCCTAGACTACATTTTTGTGGCTTTGTGGCTGTTCATTGCTTCTTTTGCTCTGAATCTTCATTCATAAACCTGAGAAAGTTAAGTATTTTTACTGCCTTATGCTGCCTCATTTTTATTTAGTCTAGAACAAGTTTTTTTTTTTTTTTTTTTTAGATGTTTAAAACCAATCATTTGATGTGGTCTCATACTAACATCTTCCTTTTTGGAAACTGCCAAAGAAATCTTCCTGCTCTCTGTGTCCTGGTGGGAGACTTTTGCTAGATCCATTTCTTTTCTGGGAATGAAGACTTCAAGAGAACAGAGTTGGTAGAGGGCCCCTTATAGAATTCCTTAAAGAAAGATAGCTCTCCCTTGATCTACTGGCAGGAAGTAATTTGACTCCTTTCTCAAGGTGAAGCCTATTTATCCTATGATCTCTGACTTATATCTGTCTTAGAAGACCACAGGGAGTTCTGCCACATCATTCTGCACTCCAATTACAAGGGCATATGATGAGGATAGGTACGTAAAGATAGCATTGCCAGTTTCCTGTAGCCACAGCGTCTCCCCACTTAATCTTTTTAAAATGAAAATTGTATACACATAAGGTGTACATCATGATAGTCTGATTTACATATACATAATGAAATGATTTGGCTCCCCTGGTGGTTCAGCACTAAATAATCTGCTGGCAATACAGGAGATGTGGGTTTGATCCTTGGGTTGGGAAGATCCCCTGAAGGAGGGTATGGCAACCCACTCCAGTATTCTTGCCTGGAGAATCCCATGCACAGAGGAGCCGGGTGGACTGCAGTCCTTAGGATTGCAAAGAGTCAGTGCTGAAGCACCTGAGTGCCCAATGAAATGATTGCTAATTAATATCTCATTCCTCACATAGTTATCTGTTTTTGTGTGTGGTGAGAGCACCTGGAATCTGTCTTAGCAAATTCCCAGTAGACTTGGTCTGAAAGAGTCTTATTTGTCCTTCAAGTTAATGCTTACTTAATGTTTAGATTATAACGTAAGTATAATTTTTAAGGAAAGCTTTCACCAATCTCCAAATCAGGCTAATTTTTTAAAATGTATGTGTTATGCTCTCATAAAATCATATTTTCCTTTTCTATAAAAAACTTGAGTGTTTATATATTTATTTGTGTTATTTAACTTTAAGCTCAACATGATTAGGGATTGTTTCTGTTTTCACTGCCTGTTATGTCAGATACATTGCATGGTTCCTGGTACTTAAGTGGTATAATATATAGTAAAATGTTGTTGAATGAATATATACATGAATTGGCAAGAGACTTGGTAAACAAATATTTCCAGCAAGTATCAGTACTTTCAAATGTATTCACAGAAAATAAAATAACTTTACCTTTCATATCTTATAGCTAGGAGCATTGATTTTGTCTGGAAGAGAAGACTTTTTGGCACTTTATTATATATTTAAAAGGAAGGTGTAAGCTGGAGAACACTTCTCCAAACAATTATAATAAGGCTATCCTTTAGTTTAAAACATATTTAAAAAAAGAGATTCAGAATTGCATTGGTTGACTCCTCCTGTTTGTTACATAAGTGCTTAACTAGCTCTTCAATTTATGTTGGGTGGGTAAACACCGGCAGGGAGAAGTTTGCATAATAGAAAGCACTTTACGCCCAGCCAGCTGTAACAAGATTCAGTTCTACTTAATTTTTGTCAATACACATCAAGCATGTGCAGTGGAGGGGGAGGGAGTGCCTGCAGAGGAATACAGGACCTTGTTTTGAAGCATATAAATTAGCTCTCACAGAAGCTATTACTAGGGTGAGTAACAAAAGTTATTCCTGCCATTAACCCAGAATCCTTTTTAAGGAAGGTGGCATTTACTTTCTTTGCTGAATACATTTTCTGACACATACTTTATGCTGCAGCCTTACTGAATTCCTTGCATGCATGCATGCTAAGTCACTTCAGTCAAGTCTGACTCTTTGTGACCCTATGGACTGTAGCCTACCAGGCTCCTCTGTCCATGGGATTCTGTAGGCAAAAATGCTGGCGTGGCTTTCCAGGCCCTCCTCCAGGGGATCTTCTGGACCCAGGATTGAATCTGTTTCCTGTGTCTCCTGCATTGCAGGCAGACCCTCCACCTGCTGAGTCATCAGGGAAGCCCCTTATTCCTTGATGTTGGTTTTGTTGTTTTAGTGGCTAAGCTGGGTCCAACTCTTTGCCACCCCATGAATGGTAGCCCACCAGCCTCCTCTGTCCATGGGATTTCCCAGGCAAGAATACTGGAGTGGGTTGTCATTTCCTTCTCCAGGGGATCTCCCCAACCCAGGGATCAAACCCACGTCTCTTGCATTGACAGGTTGGTTCTTTACCGCTGGGCCACCAGGGAAGCCCACTTGCTTGTTTATCCCTAAACCAAGGTTTATTGTAGACTCACAGAAGTCAAGACCTGAAGTTCTTGTCAGTATATAGCAACAACATACCAAGAAGGTCCAGAACACCTGAGGTGGTACACTAAGTCATCCATCTGCACCAGCAGAAAAGATCAGTGCCTGGAGTCTTTTCTCTTTTGCCTCTTTATTAAGAATCCTGAGAAAGTTAATAAGGAAAAATATGAGGCAGGCAAGATACTGCTACAAGTAAAAAGAATTTCTAGACTTACTAAATTGTTTTAAATGGGCTTTAACCACAAGAGAAAAACTAGAAGTCAACAGCCCCAATTTTCTTTTTAAGGACAGAGAGTTAGTACCTTAAATTTTGAGCTTAGGAATAGAACTGCAACAAATATCTGGGGGTCTAGGGCTTCCCTCATAGCTCAGTTGGTAAAGAATCTGCCTGCAATGCAGGAGACCTGGGTTCGATTCCTAGGTCGGGAAGATCCCCTGGAGGAGGAAATGACAATCCACTCCAGTATTCTTGCCTGGAAAATCCCATGGACAGGGGAGTCTTACAGGCTGCAGTCCACGGGGTTGCAAGAGTCAGACACGACTTAGCAACTAAACCACCAGTTACAAGAAAACACTTCATGCTTAAATATTTCAAATTGTGATGGTATTCAGTGAAGCTGTGTTTGATTTGTTTATATATAATTTTATTGGACTTTGCAACACTGTCCAGAATGTTTAATATTCTTAACTTATATCTGTGCTTATCTGTTTATATGTCTGAAATCACCCTAGTGGCTCAGATGGTAAAGAATCTGCCTGCAATGGAGGAGACTTGGGTTTGATCCCTGGGTTGGAAAGATCCCTGCAGGAAGGCATGGCAACCCACTCCAGTATTCTTGTCTGGAGGATCCCCATGGACAGAGGAGCCTGATGAGCTACAGTCCATTGGGTCGCGAAGAGTCAGACATGACTGAGTAACTAAGCACAGCACAGCACAATCATGCACAAGCTTATTTACTGGGGGAACTACAAGGTTATGTTTTGTACCACAAGATCTGTTCCTGTTTAACGTAGATTTAAGGAAGTGGCAACCCACTCCAGTACTCTTGCCTGGAGAAGCCCATGGAGGGAAGAGCCTGGTAGGCTACAGTCCATGGGGTCGCAAAGAGTTGGACATGACTGAGCAACTTCACATTCACTTTAAAATCTCATACTACCTTAATGCAGTCCTGCATAGACCAGCTGAGTGTATGATATCCATTGTAGGCACCCAGCATCGTCAATCATTTCTATCGTAATCACTGTAACCATGGTAGGTAGCCACTGTTCCTTCTCTTGTGGATACTGGACATCTTTTCCCATGTCGAGTCCTGATGGAAACTAGCACTGAAAGACTGGCCCAGGCATCTGTGCTGCTTCTTGGAGATAGTGTCTTCACTCTCAGATTTGGCAATTCCCTGGGCATGTGTTAGAGGCTGTGATTCCTGTCTAGTGGTTCCAGATGGAAAGTTCCAAAGGCCAAATCTTTGCCAGCCAAGTCTCTGGAATGCTAGGATGCAATGCAAATTTCCTCCAACCTTCTTTGTCTTTTGATACTGCAGCCCCCTCTCTAGGTGCCAGATATATAAATATTCTGGATTTTGAGTGTTTAGATCAGTAATAATATCTGCCCATTTTGTGCAGTGAATAGCAGGATTTTTCTGCTTGATTCTCCAATTAAGATACAATATTCTGCTTCCTGTGGTATGAGGGGAACCCTGCTAAATGCTTTATTCACCTTAACAGCGGTTGTTTTAAAGCCAGTTGGACAAAAATAATGATTTTGGCAATGATAGATGTAAGCTAATGATTCATCTTTCAATCCATGAGTTAACTTCAACAAGTCCCCAGAAGCAGTTTCTCCAGCTGTTTTATTCTTCCCATGAGGCTTATATAGAACATACGCACATCCTTTTACATGGAAGTGATCATTAATTTGTCTAAACCACCCATAAGCATTGGATTTCCAGTGAAGGGGCTGAAACTAATATCCTCAAATGGAGGCTGAAAACCCCAAATATGTAAAGCTTCTTCTTGGGTGATGGCTGGAAGATGTCCAGCTCCCACTGTGCTATGTAGTCCTTGTGCTGCATATTCCTTGATAGCTCAGTGCTCTCTTTCTGTTGACAGACTCAGGCCTCCCCAGACTCCCTTTTACCCTACTCCTCACTTTTTCTTTTACCCCTTTCCACTGTCTCTAGCTCCTCAATCTCCTCCAGTCTGTCAACAATCAGAAGATTCCAATCTTATCCCTCGACCTTCTGTTCTAAAACTTCACTTTGTAGAAGCTGCTGTCCTCTATTTTTGTTTTAAATTTTCATCTGTAATCAGTTGCTCCTAAATCCTGATCTTTTGCCAAATCTCTCAATCAAGCTCTAGCTTTAGTTCAAACGTCCTACAAGAAAGCTTCTCTGGAAGTTCCTTCAAAACTGAAAAAATTCAGTGTGACTTTAAACAAACTTCTCAGTTTGTCCTTAAAAATGCTGCATTTGTCCATATCACCAGTCCTCCTGTAAATATGATGCTTGGAGTTAATGGCAAAGCTCGATGCACTTTCAGATAGGTCTCCCCCTGATTTTACTGTCCCTCTGTCATTATCCCACATGTGTGAGTTTAACTTCCCCAGCTTATTTTCTGTCTCTCATATCTCCCATTTTTCCCAGGCCATAGCTTACTTTTCTCTAACTCCTTTTTTCATTGAGTAACTATACTATCTAATTGGGTCTTTCTATTATTAATAGATGGTTATCTGAAGGGCCATTCACAAATCCATTTACTAAATCATAACAACACCATCAGTACCACCTGCTACAACTTACAATATTTTTACCACCTTTTAAAAACTGATGTATAGTGGATTTACAATATTGTGCTTGTTTCAGGTGTACATCATAGTGATTCAAAACTTTATAGACTCCCTTCATAGTTATAAAATACTGGCTATAATTCTTGTGCTGCACAATGTATCTTTGTAGCTTATTTATTTTATGCACGGTACGGTAGTTAGTGTACCTTATAAGAAAGCTAAAGATGTTTGTAACACACCACCCAACATAAACACACACACAAGGATACAGGCCATTAGATAAATAAGTACACAGATGAACATGATTAGGCACAACTTCATAGGCATCTATGAAGTTGGTGATGGACATAGTTGCCCTGGTACTCAGATCTATGGGAATTTATAGATAGTCTGTGAAAGAAATTTTTTGTATTGTTTAGTCACTAAATCATGTCTGTCTCTTTGCAACCCCATGGGCTGTAACTCTCCAGGCTTCTCTGTCTGTGGGATTTTCCAGGCAAGGATACTGGAGTAGGTTGCCATTTCCTTGTCCAGGGTATGTTCCAGACCTGGGGATCAAGCTCACATCTCAGCATTGGCAGGCAGATTCTTTACCACTGAGCCACCGGGGAGCCCCAAAGAAGCTTTGCTACTGTGTTTCTCTCTAGTGGTACAGTAAGGCTTAGCATTTTGCTTGCTATTATTTTATGACCTTTATTCTCACTAATACCTCTATATGGGTAAGAAATTATGATGTCTACCAGTTTGTCTAGCATCTCTAGCTTTGCAGTAAGACAAAATAAAAACTGAAGCAAAATAACTATAACTCTGACTAATTTTTATTTTAAACAATGTGAATAATATTATAGATAGCAAGTCAAGGTCCTGTCATTTGTTGACTGGAAACATATACTTGTTAGTTTTGTCTAACTGTTTTAAAATGTAAACCCTTTGGGGAGAATTCAGGTTGCACACTGGTATTTTTTCTAATGAACAGTAAATAGTCTCCTTCAATCTAAATAATCTTAAAATGATTTTTTCATTAAATTTAAATAATTTTAATAATGACATTACAGCATCAAAAAAGTTTGGTAAATACTGCAAAGGAAAAAATTACATAATCCCACTAACCCACTCCATTTTTTAAAAAAGTTTTCTATAATTCCTTCTAGTCTTTTTTTTTCACATTTATGACATCCTTGAATGCTTGTCATTGTAGTGTATATACTAGTTTTGAAATTTTACTGTATCATAAATATTTCCTTTGGACTTACTATGTAATTTCCATGCTTCTCTGATTTTTTTTAAAACAGTATCTAACAAGTGAGTTGGATAAAATTTAAGGACTCAGGCCAAAGGCTTTCCTCCTTCACTGGTAATAGGCCAGCTGCCCATTAACTCTTCCCAGTGTCTGGTGACTGTGGCCTACACTAGTGCATGCTATTTTTTCTCAAATAATTAATTTACAGGGAATAATTAAGACTCCTTGAGATTAAAAAATTTGCATTGGCTCTATATGAGAGATTCTCCCTTGCTTAATGCCAACTGAAAAAAAAGGATTATGTTTCTATCTGTGTAATAAATTCTCAGACATCTAAACATGCTCATGCCGAGAAGGAAACAGTCAGTCATTTCAGTGTTTAGAGATGCAAGAAATTTGAGCTTTTTCCTTCGGCATCTCTGTCATATTCATCTGTCATTTGGGGCTCTCAGAACTGTCCCATTACTTATAAATCCTTTTGATCTGTGTTCATCAATTACTGCATCAGAAATCCTAACTCTCAATTAGTTTGGAATTTAAATAGAAGAAAATAGATTTGGGTTGATTATAAACTCGGTGTCCTTTATTTTGTGTAATGGCCAGTTAAACTCTCTTTATATTTAAATCAGTTCTTTTCTTTGCTCTATTTATTTGTACACTTCATTAATACCCTGTACCATCTGTGTATTCCCAACTATGTTTTGGTTCTTATTTAGGGGACTTTTATTAGAGAAACAGTGTTTTTTTTTATTATTTATCTTTTTAATGTCAAAAATTTCATTATTTTTAATGACTATTATATTTAATATCTAATTGAACTTGAAAATATATTCATCTTCATGCATTCACCCATTCTTACTTTTTCCATTTGTTTATTCATTTATGAAGAGTCCTCCTTTCTGGCAGGCAAACAGTTGGTTTTCAATTCAAAGAAAGGGCCAATTTAGTCAAATAACAGCTTGTGACCTATTGATTTTTCCAAAACATCTGTGCATGAAATTAAAAATTCCTTCTCTTGTGGATACTGGACATCTTTTCCCATGTCGAGTCCTGATGGAAACTAGCACTGAAAGACTGGCCCAGGCATCTGTGCTGCTTCTTGGAGATAGTGTCTTCACTCTCAGATTTGGCAATTCCCTGGGCATGTGTTAGAGGCTGTGATTCCTGTCTAGTGGTTCCAGATGGAAAGTTCCAAAGGCCAAATCTTTGCCAGCCAAGTCTCTGGAATGCTAGGATGCAATGCAAATTTCCTCCAACCTTCTTTGTCTTTTGATACTGCAGCCCCCTCTCTAGGTGCCAGATATATAAATATTCTGGATTTTGAGTGTTTAGATCAGTAATAATATCTGCCCATTTTGTGCAGTGAATAGCAGGATTTTTCTGCTTGATTCTCCAATTAAGATACAATATTCTGCTTCCTGTGGTATGAGGGGAACCCTGCTAAATGCTTTATTCACCTTAACAGCGGTTGTTTTAAAGCCAGTTGGACAAAAATAATGATTTTGGCAATGATAGATGTAAGCTAATGATTCATCTTTCAATCCATGAGTTAACTTCAACAAGTCCCCAGAAGCAGTTTCTCCAGCTGTTTTATTCTTCCCATGAGGCTTATATAGAACATACGCACATCCTTTTACATGGAAGTGATCATTAATTTGTCTAAACCACCCATAAGCATTGGATTTCCAGTGAAGGGGCTGAAACTAATATCCTCAAATGGAGGCTGAAAACCCCAAATATGTAAAGCTTCTTCTTGGGTGATGGCTGGAAGATGTCCAGCTCCCACTGTGCTATGTAGTCCTTGTGCTGCATATTCCTTGATAGCTCAGTGCTCTCTTTCTGTTGACAGACTCAGGCCTCCCCAGACTCCCTTTTACCCTACTCCTCACTTTTTCTTTTACCCCTTTCCACTGTCTCTAGCTCCTCAATCTCCTCCAGTCTGTCAACAATCAGAAGATTCCAATCTTATCCCTCGACCTTCTGTTCTAAAACTTCACTTTGTAGAAGCTGCTGTCCTCTATTTTTGTTTTAAATTTTCATCTGTAATCAGTTGCTCCTAAATCCTGATCTTTTGCCAAATCTCTCAATCAAGCTCTAGCTTTAGTTCAAACGTCCTACAAGAAAGCTTCTCTGGAAGTTCCTTCAAAACTGAAAAAATTCAGTGTGACTTTAAACAAACTTCTCAGTTTGTCCTTAAAAATGCTGCATTTGTCCATATCACCAGTCCTCCTGTAAATATGATGCTTGGAGTTAATGGCAAAGCTCGATGCACTTTCAGATAGGTCTCCCCCTGATTTTACTGTCCCTCTGTCATTATCCCACATGTGTGAGTTTAACTTCCCCAGCTTATTTTCTGTCTCTCATATCTCCCATTTTTCCCAGGCCATAGCTTACTTTTCTCTAACTCCTTTTTTCATTGAGTAACTATACTATCTAATTGGGTCTTTCTATTATTAATAGATGGTTATCTGAAGGGCCATTCACAAATCCATTTACTAAATCATAACAACACCATCAGTACCACCTGCTACAACTTACAATATTTTTACCACCTTTTAAAAACTGATGTATAGTGGATTTACAATATTGTGCTTGTTTCAGGTGTACATCATAGTGATTCAAAACTTTATAGACTCCCTTCATAGTTATAAAATACTGGCTATAATTCTTGTGCTGCACAATGTATCTTTGTAGCTTATTTATTTTATGCACGGTACGGTAGTTAGTGTACCTTATAAGAAAGCTAAAGATGTTTGTAACACACCACCCAACATAAACACACACACAAGGATACAGGCCATTAGATAAATAAGTACACAGATGAACATGATTAGGCACAACTTCATAGGCATCTATGAAGTTGGTGATGGACATAGTTGCCCTGGTACTCAGATCTATGGGAATTTATAGATAGTCTGTGAAAGAAATTTTTTGTATTGTTTAGTCACTAAATCATGTCTGTCTCTTTGCAACCCCATGGGCTGTAACTCTCCAGGCTTCTCTGTCTGTGGGATTTTCCAGGCAAGGATACTGGAGTAGGTTGCCATTTCCTTGTCCAGGGTATGTTCCAGACCTGGGGATCAAGCTCACATCTCAGCATTGGCAGGCAGATTCTTTACCACTGAGCCACCGGGGAGCCCCAAAGAAGCTTTGCTACTGTGTTTCTCTCTAGTGGTACAGTAAGGCTTAGCATTTTGCTTGCTATTATTTTATGACCTTTATTCTCACTAATACCTCTATATGGGTAAGAAATTATGATGTCTACCAGTTTGTCTAGCATCTCTAGCTTTGCAGTAAGACAAAATAAAAACTGAAGCAAAATAACTATAACTCTGACTAATTTTTATTTTAAACAATGTGAATAATATTATAGATAGCAAGTCAAGGTCCTGTCATTTGTTGACTGGAAACATATACTTGTTAGTTTTGTCTAACTGTTTTAAAATGTAAACCCTTTGGGGAGAATTCAGGTTGCACACTGGTATTTTTTCTAATGAACAGTAAATAGTCTCCTTCAATCTAAATAATCTTAAAATGATTTTTTCATTAAATTTAAATAATTTTAATAATGACATTAGAGCATCAAAAAAGTTTGGTAAATACTGTAAAGGAAAAAATTACATAATCCCACTAACCCACTCCATTTTTTAAAAAAGTTTTCTATAATTCCTTCTAGTCTTTTTTTTTCACATTTATGACATCCTTGAATGCTTGTCATTGTAGTGTATATACTAGTTTTGAAATTTTACTGTATCATAAATATTTCCTTTGGACTTACTATGTAATTTCCATGCTTCTCTGATTTTTTTTAAAACAGTATCTAACAAGTGAGTTGGATAAAATTTAAGGACTCAGGCCAAAGGCTTTCCTCCTTCACTGGTAATAGGCCAGCTGCCCATTAACTCTTCCCAGTGTCTGGTGACTGTGGCCTACACTAGTGCATGCTATTTTTTCTCAAATAATTAATTTACAGGGAATAATTAAGACTCCTTGAGATTAAAAAATTTGAATTGGCTCTATATGAGAGATTCTCCCTTGCTTAATGCCAACTGAAAAAAAAGGATTATGTTTCTATCTGTGTAATAAATTCTCAGACATCTAAACATGCTCATGCCGAGAAGGAAACAGTCAGCCATTTCAGTGTTTAGAGATGCAAGAAATTTGAGCTTTTTCCTTCGGCATCTCTGTCATATTCATCTGTCATTTGGGGCTCTCAGAACTGTCCCATTACTTATAAATCCTTTTGATCTGTGTTCATCAATTACTGCATCAGAAATCCTAACTCTCAATTAGTTTGGAATTTAAATAGAAGAAAATAGATTTGGGTTGATTATAAACTCGGTGTCCTTTATTTTGTGTAATGGCCAGTTAAACTCTCTTTATATTTAAATCAGTTCTTTTCTTTGCTCTATTTATTTGTACACTTCATTAATACCCTGTACCATCTGTGTATTCCCAACTATGTTTTGGTTCTTATTTAGGGGACTTTTATTAGAGAAACAGTGTTTTTTTTTATTATTTATCTTTTTAATGTCAAAAATTTCATTATTTTTAATGACTATTATATTTAATATCTAATTGAACTTGAAAATATATTCATCTTCATGCATTCACCCATTCTTACTTTTTCCATTTGTTTATTCATTTATGAAGAGTCCTCCTTTCTGGCAGGCAAACAGTTGGTTTTCAATTCAAAGAAAGGGCCAATTTAGTCAAATAACAGCTTGTGACCTATTGATTTTTCCAAAACATCTGTGCATGAAATTAAAATCTGTTTCCTTGAAATGAAGTTCTAATGTATCATCTCCTGTTGATAATATAAAATAAAATTTTCCCAATTATCATTTAGATTTTCTTTTCCATATCTTTATTTTTAAAAGCTCACAGGTTTTGTTTCTTAAATATTGGGATATATTGGGATTAAACTGACATTATATATGGAAAATAAGGTGTTCTTTTTTTTTCACATGCTAGTTGTCATTACATTTCATTATTTTTCCTAAAGCTATTTGGTTTGTGAATGTTCTTTGAAATTTCAGTTTGTTTAAAAGACTTTGGCTTATGTGGATGTATTGGAACTTATTTTCTTTCTTTTTTCCTGGATTTATGTTCATTAATTTTTTTTCTGCTCTGTTTATAGAGGCAAATAATTATTTTCTCACACTTTTTAATCCTTTTCTCAAAATATCTTTGATGTTTTCTTTAAGATTATTCTCTAACGGTTCTCAAATACAGATTCAAACATTTGTAAACAGTTATTTTAGTGTAATATTGACTGATCAATTAACTAGCTCTTTGCTGCCGGTTTATCATGTTTTAAATGAAATAATACTGAATTGAAGCCAGGTTAATGTTAGTGATATTACAATTTCTTTTTCTCTGGATCACTGTTCGTCACAACACCCCTAAAGATCTTTTCATGTATTTTAAAGTTGACTTCCTTTAGGACCGACTGGTTTATCTCCTTGCAGTCCAAGGTACTCTCAAGAGTCTTCTCCAACAGCACAGTTCAAAAGCATCAGTTCTTCAGTGATCAGTTTACTTTATGGTCCAAATCTCACATCCATACACGATTACTGGAAAAACCATGACTTGGACTATATGGACTTTTGTGGGAAAGGTGATGTCTCTGCTTTTTAATATGCTATCTAGGTTTATCATAGCTTTTCTTCCAAAGAACAAGCGTCTTTTAATTTCATGGCTGCAGCCACCATCCACAGTGATTTTGGAGCCCAAAAAAGTAATAACATGAATATTTTCTGCTAAAAGAGTATTAACAGAGGAAATAAAGCATAATCATTCCAGATTTCATCAAATTTGTATAGCATGATGTCAGAGATATTCCTTTTCTCAGGAGAACCATTCCTTACCCTGCCCCTTCAAAATACATTTATGATAGAACTTATATGTATTTACTAATTGTACAAACCCTCTTTGTTTTACTGACAGCAATTGTAACCTTTTATAAATTGATTTTTACTTCTGTGACTATCAGGAATGAGTTTGATTTAACACAGCCCAATATGCAACTGTTAACCAGAAAACATTTAGATGATGTCAGTGATCCTTGGTACTAACAAATTTCCTTCTATCAGTTTACACTTTCACATTATGAGACCACCTCTTTCTCCACAGTCTTGCCAATAAAGAGCTTGCTTTCTGCTGCAGCATCCTACCATTACCCAAGGATAGGGAAGCTACATTTTCTCCTTCTCTGTCTCTATTATACTATTATATTCACATACTTCCTTGTCATAAAACTTTCAAACCATACTGATGCAAGTGATTACAATGTAAATCTTTTTTTGTCCTTTCTCAAGGGTAATTATTATCAATAGTTTAGCACCTGTCATAAATTTATTTTCAAACATATTTTGTTGATATGTGTGATTTTTTTTTTACATGCACATGTTAAACTATGGGCTTCCTAGGTGGTACTAGTGGTAAAGAAACCACCCATCAATGCAGGAGACATAAGAGACATGGGTTTGATCCCCGGGTTGAGAAGATACCCTGAAGGAGGCCATGGCAACCCACTCCAGTATTCTTGCCTGGAGAATCCCATGGACAGAGGAGCCTAGTGGGTTACAGCCCATAGGGTCACAAAGAGTCAGACACGACTGAAGCAACTTACCACACGCTCACACACGCACAAGCATGTTAAACTATATGCATTGTTCCATCATTTTTTCTTCACTTAAAAATATTGAAACAATATAAATTTATTTTTAATGGTTGAATGTATTTTTTTTTTCATCTTGTTTCTTTTTGGTGAACATTTAGATTGTTCTAAATTTTTTGTTGTAATAGTTAAATGAATATCCATTTCATAGTGCTGGCTAGAAAACTATGAATACACTTGACCCTTTAACAACATGGGTTTGAACTGTGTGATTCCACTTTTAAGCAGATTTTTTTTTTCAGTTGTAAATACTATAGTCCTACATGGTGTGTAGGTATTGGATCCAAGGGGTTGGAAGAACCACAGGTGCAGAGGGCTGACTATAATACAGGTGTATTTTCAACTGCTTACAGGATCAGCACCCCTAATCCTACATTATTCAAGGGTCAACTGTATGTCAAATTTTATTAGACCTTCAGTTCAGTTCAGTTGCTCAGTCATGTCCGACTCTTCGCAACCCCATGAATTGCAGCACGCCAGGTCCTGTCCATCACCAGCTCCCAGAGTTTACTCAGACTCATGTCCATCGAGTCAGTGATGCCATCCAGCCATCTCATCTTCTGTCATCACCTTCTCCTCCTGCCCCCAATCCCTCCCAGCATCAAAGTCTTTTCCAATGAGTCAACTCTTCTCATGAGGTGGCCAAACTATTGGAGTTTCAGCTTTAGCATCATTCCTTCCAAAGAATACCCAGGACTGATCTCCTTTAGAATGGACTGGTTGGATCTCCTTGCAGTCCAAGGGACTCTCAAGAGTCTTCTCCAACACCAGTTCAAAAGCATCAAATCTTCGGTGCTCAGCTTTCTTCACAGTCCAACTCTCACATCTATACATGACCACTAGAAAAACCATAGCCTTGACTAGATGGACCTTTGTTGGCAAAGTAATGTCTCTGCTTTTGAATATGCTATCCAGGCTGGTCATAACTTTCCTTCCAAGGAGTAAGCATCTTTTAATTCATGGCTGCAATCTCCATCTGCAGTGATTTTGGAGCCCCAAAAAATAGGGTCTGACACTGTTTCCCCTGTTTCTCCATCTATTTCCCATGAAGTGATGGGACCGGATGCCATGATCTTCGTTTTCTGAATGTTGAGCTTTAAGCCAACTTTTTCACTCTCCTCTTTCACTTTCATCAAAAGGCTTTTTAGTTCCTCTTCACTTTCTGCCATAAGGGTGGTATCATCTACATATCTGGGGTTATTGATATTTCTCCTGGCAATCTTGATTCCAGCTTGGGCTTCATCCAGCCCAGTGTTTCTCACGATGTACTCTGCATATAAGTTAAATAAGCAGGGTGACAATATATAGCCTTGATATACTCCTTTTCCTATTTGGAACCAGTCTGTTGTTCCATGTCCAGTTCTAACTGTTGCTTCCTGACCTGCATATAGGTTTCTTAATAGGCCGGTCAGGTGGTCTAGTATTCCCATATTAGACCTTACCAAGTTTATTAACACTTGCTTATTAACAGTGTTGGTCATTTTCCCAGTGTTCTTGATTATTTTTCATTTGTTTTATCTGCCAGTTTCAGAAAGAAAGATATAAAAATTTTCCCATTTTGTGGATTTGTCAATTTCTCCATTGTGTTGATTTTGCTTCATATATTTCAAGATTATAGTTTTAGTGACACACATTCATGATTACTGTATTTTCTTTATGAGTTGTTCTTTTATCAGGATTTTATGTTCTTCTGTTAACAATTTTCCTTAAACTCTATTTTGTCTAATATTGGTATTATTATACTAGGTTTTTGTTTTTATTATTATTTGCTTGGAGTACTCTTCTTTCTTCTCTGTGAATTCAGTAATAATCCTTAGATCCTAATGCACTACATCATTGATAATCTTTTTACTTGTATTTACATAATTTTATTTAATTTATCTAATTTTTATAAGTGTGAGCACTCATGGTTTTACTATAGACAGGTGTTATATATATACATATATCTTTAAAGTTTCAAATACAGTATATACTTTTTAGGGTTATTAATCATCCTTCAATATCAAATAGTTTTTTTGATACACTTTGCCTGATCATATTTGTTTACTTCATTATGGATTTTAACCTAATATCATGACAAAAGACAAGCTCACTTAAGGAGTGGAAGTGTCAGCTCTATCATTTCAGTTTGCTTTGGTTTTCTTTATTAGTTTTAGCTTCTTATTTCTTGGTAGAAGTATTTCAAGGTCTTCGACCATTTTTGTGGGGCTTAGCCAGCTCAAAAGCATAAGAGAGTAGACAAACACTATTGACATCATAAGTCAAAATATGAAGAGTAAAAGAACAAAAGAGTAAGGTTATCACTGTCAAACTCTTTGGATTGAGGAAATATTCTTCCCTTAGTATATTTTACCTTTTTATGTGGGATAGATATTCACTTGACATGCAAAAATGAGGGTTCTGTTGTCCATTTGCAGATTGAAGATTTAGTGAAGCTTAATTTCTTATTTAAGTACAAAATACATTTCAAATAACATATGCTATTTTCCCTTTTACAAAAAGTCAACTAGCGGAGTTATTCTTGGTGTGGTTTGTAAACTTCCAACAAAGGCCCATCTAGTCAAGGCTATGGTTTTTCCAGTAGCCATGTATGGATGTGAGAGTTGGACTGTGAAGAAAGCTGAGCACCGAAGAATTGATGCTTTTGAACTGTGGTGTTGGAGAAGACTCTTGAGAGTCCCTTGGACTGCAAGGAGATCCAACCAGTCCATTCTGAAGGAGATCAACCCTGGGATTTCTTTGGAAGGAATGATGCTAAAGCTGAAACCCCAATAGTTTGGCCACCTCATGCGAAGAGTTGACTCATTGGAAAAGACTCTGATGCTGGGAGGGATTGGGGGCAGGTGGAAAAGGGGACGACAGAGGATGAGATGGCTGGATGGCATCACTGATTCAATGGACGTGAGTCTGAGTGAACTCCGGGAGTTGGTGATGGACAGGGAGGCCTAGTGTGCTGCGATTCATGGAGTTGCAAAGAGTCGGACGCGACTGAGCGACTGATCTGAACTGAACTGAACTGAAGGCCCCAGAGACCCTCTTTCTGGAGGTCATGTTATCAAAATTGTCATAATAATACTAAAAAAATCATGTATTAAAAAAAAATGTGTTGACATTTACACAGATGATGCAAATACCATGGGAGGATACACTGCTTACCTGGATTCAAAGTAGTAGTCATACCTGGAATCAAAGTAGTAGTAATAAACAATACTGGTAGACATTTCTTCATTGTCATACATATACAGGAAAGGGGGGAAAGGGCCTTGGATAGAGCAGTAAAAATTATTAATTTTATTCAACCTCAATTTTTGAGTACAAGTCTTTTTAATATTGTTATGAAAAAATATGCATAAAGTAGCTCTGCTGTATACCAGAGGTGATGGCAATTGTTGAGAGCTGAACTCTCCCCTTTATTTCAAAATGAAATACTGTTCTTGCTTGAAAGAAGTTATGGTTATTCAGACTTGAGTATTTGGCAGACATTTTCTCAAAAAAAATGAAGTGAGTCTGTCACTTCAAGGCAAGCAACTGACAGTATTTGTGGCCAATGATAAAAATTGAGCTTTCAAGTTAAAATCAGATTTTTGAAAACATGTATCTGCTACCATAAACTTGACAGCTTCTCAATACTTAAAGACAGGACTGGCTACATAATTTGCAGGCCTCAGTGCAAAGGGAAAATATAGGGCTCCTGGTTCAAAAAGCAGGAAAAAAGTGACATTAAGTGTACTAAAATAGAAAGCATTCTCTTTCTTTTTTTATTTGCTACTTAATGCTGTTCTAAGTATGAAAAATTAAAGATTTTAAGTTAGCATGAATTTCACTGTTTATATATAAATATAAGAACATTTGATTTATACACAGCTCACGAAAATTGCATAATTTATATTTCCGTAGTTCGTACCTACATTTTTTTATTGTTTTTACCAAGAGAGTGAATATGATGTACAACCCTAGGCAACTGTGTTTTTTTTTTTTTCATTTCTTGACATTTGCACATTTTATCAACACCATCTTCAGCTTATTTATATCTAAGGAAGGACTGAAAAAAAAAGAACTATGGGTTGATGTATCTTTCATTTTCTTACCATCACCATTTCCAGTCCAATTGGTTGGCTGTTACAGGAATGGAGCACTGATAAGTAATGATGTAATAGAGTTCCTACGTGGCTCGTCTTTCTTAGAGTGTACTGTCTTCTGCATTTGAAGCAAATTCTGATTTGACTGAAAAGACGTGACTTTTCAGGGCTGTTAGTATCCCCACTCAGGCATAAGCTTAGTGGGCTTACCTTTATTTGAATTTCACATAGCTCCCACACTTTGTAGGTGCATCAAAAGTTTGTGATCATAAGACATGGGGAATGCTATATGCTGCTATGTGCAAATGAGGGGCCAAGGAACTGTGGACATGCTATCATCTTTTGATCGTATTTCTTTTGCTTTATTGTCTCATTGGGCTTCACTTACAAATCACAAGGTCAAAAATGAAATTATTAAAACTTTGAAGATGGTCACAACAGAGTATTAAACCAAGCACCAGAACCTTCTGGGTATGTGGCCTTCTATGTGTCAACTGCCATAAGTGAGTAGACATTTTCATTCTATTCTTTGGTTATATTTTATTCTTCCAACATTGTAGATATTAGAGCAAGACTGGTCAATAATAAAGTATAAATTTATATATATATTTTTTAAAAAATAGCAGAGACATCACCTAGCTGACAAAGGTCCATACAGTTAAAGCTATGGCTTTTCCAGTAGTCATGTATGGATGTGAGAGTTGAATCATACAGAAGGCTGAGCTGTGGTGCTGGGGAAGACTCTTGAGAATCCCTTGAACTGCAAGGAGATCGAACCAGTCAATCCTAAAGGAAATCAGCCCTGAGTATTCATTGGAAGAACTGATGCTGAAGCTAAGGCTCCAATACTTTGGTCACCTGATGTGAAGAGTTGTCTCACTGGAAAAGATTCTGATGCTGGGAAGTGCTGAAGGCAAAAAGAGAAGGGGGTGGCAGAGCATGAGATGGTCAGATAGCATCACTGACTCAATGGACATGAGTTTGAGTAAGCTCTGGGAGATAGTGGAGGACAGAGAAGCCTGGCATGTTGCAGTCCATGGGGTCACAAAGAGTCAGACACAACTTAAGAGACTGAATGGCACAACAAAAATATGTCAGTAAATATAAAGAGAAAAAAATCCATATTCTTGAACTCAGGATTCTAATTAGTGGAAATTTATCATAAAAATTATTCAAACAAAAGGAAAAAACTATATTCACAAATTATTCATTAATCTATTAAATATTCAATATTAATGGAATATAGAATAAATCATTGTCCAACAAAGTGACTAAACATACATTCATAAAAATTGTAAAAAGCACTTGCAAAAACATGGTGACATGCTCAAAAGTCAGAATGATAACAAAAATGAGCAGACATTGGGATTAGACCTGCATAAAATTATGAATGCCTTTGGATAAATGTCACTTGGAAATACACTCAAAAACACAGAAAAGCTATACCAGAGTAATAGGATTATATTTGATTTGTTTTTATTTTGCTGAACATTTTTTAATATTGTTTTTTCTTGGTAAAAACAAACACAAAAATCCCAAGAGGCTTTCTGAGGCAATTATAGTATAATACATCACACTTGGAATTGAAATTCAGGTTGGAAGCCTAACTCTCTCACTTGAATATCTGTAATTCTAGATAAATAACTTGATTTTGTGAACATCAGTTTCATCAACAGTTAAATATAAATTCTACTGGCTCCATAGAGTAATAAAATTAATTAAAATTATATGTGTAAAAAGTGTTCCTTAAAGTCCCTGAAACATAGTTGATATTCAGTACATTTTAGTTGAATCTGAAATCAGAGAGACTTCTTTTTTCCTTCTAGTGTTTTTAAAATGCTAATAAACTTTGCCAAAAGGCTTAGCATACTGGCCTAGAGAAGGTTATACACTTTGGGAGTTTTACTTGATAAGTAAACTTATTACTTTCAACACATTTTGATTGTGTGTGGTTGAATGCTTCAAATCCATTTTTATCTCCAAAGGACATCTATTGTCCTACCCACAATGATCAAAAGGAGCCAAATGAAGAGTGTATATAGTTCAGGCAAAATCCTTTGCTGTATCAAAAAAGCAGCTAATCTGTAATGATCTTCTGTAAGTAGACTTACAAATTCAAATTCTTTAAATATTTTTTGTTGTACAAATAGTTGCAAAGGATTATAAATTCTTTGGTGTTATTTGACTGCAGGATTCTATGGAAACATCTACAGACCACCTACTGGCATAGTGGAAACAGTACAGGAATGAAATTTGGGACAACTGCGTTTTTGTAAATTCAGCCTCATCCCTCCCCTCTCCAGTTCAGTTCAGTTCAATTGCTCAGTCGTGTCGGACTCTTTGTGACCCCATGAATCACAGCATGCCAGGCCTCCCTGTCCATCACCAACTCCCAGAGTTCACAGGCAAAGACTAATAGAGTAAGGTACAAATGTAAGGTACAGAGAGTTATGTCTTCAGCATACAAATTTTGAGAGGATACAATTTATTCATAATATTGATTTTCTTCTCTCAACTTGGTACTGCTATATATTCATCTGTCTCCCAAAGCTCACCCCCACTAACCTGTCACCCAAACCCAGAAGGCAGCTGCTTAAGAAAAAATGGGTGGTTTGGGATGAAAACAAAATTCAAAATTTCTTATCAATCTAGAAATCCTCTCCACAAAGACATAATGGATAGGAAACATTTGTATTATTGAATAAGTATTAAACCATAATGTGATACACATGATAAGCAAACTACTAAGAGACTGCAAAGAGAAAAGAGATATGTTAAATATGTATCCTAGCAAACTAATACACTAAAGCCTTTGTGTGGGTCTCAACAAACTGTGGCAAATTCTTCAGCTGAGTTGAGTTCAGTTGCTCAGTCATGTCCGACTCTTTGTGACCCCATGAATCGCAGCATGCCAGGCCTCCCTATCCATCACCATCTCGCAGAGTTCACTCATACTCATGTCCATTGAGCTGGTGATGCCATCCAGCCATCTCATCCTCTGTCGTTCCCTTTTCCTCCTACCCCCAATCCCTCCCAGCATCACATCAGAGTCTTTTCCAATGAGTCAACTCTTAGCATGAGGTGGCCAAAGTACTGGAGTTTCAGCTTTAGCATCATTCTTTCCNTCCCCTTCTCCTCCTGCCCCCAATCCCTCCCAGCATCAGAGTCTTTTCCAATGAGTCAACTCTTTGCATGAGGTGGCCAAAGTACTGGAGTTTCAGCTTTAGCATCATTCCTTCCAAAGAACACCCAGGGCTGATCTCCTTCAGAATGGACTGGTTGGATCTCCTTGCAGTCCAAGGGACTCTCAAAAGTCTTCTCCAACACCACAGTTCAAAAGCATCAATTCTTTGGTGCTCAGCTTTCTTCACAGTCCAACTCTCACATCCACACATGACTACTGGAAAAACCATAGCCTTGACTAGATGGACTTTGTTGACAAAGTAATGTCTCTGCTTTTCAATATGCTATCTAGGTTGGTCATAACTTTCCTTCCAATGGGTAAGCGTCTTTTAATTTCATGGCTGCAGTCACTATCTGCAGTGATTTTGGAGCCCAGAAAAATAAAGTCTGACACTGTTTCTACTGTTTCCCCATCTATTTCCCATGAAGTGATGGGACCGGATGCCAGCATCTTCATTTGGCTTTAAGCCAACTTTTTCACTCTCCTTTTTCACTTTCATCAAGAGGCTTTTTAGTTCCTCTTCAATTTCTGCCATAAGGGTGGTGTCATCTGTCTATCTGAGGTTACTGATACTTCTCCCGGCAGTCTTGATTCCAGCTTGTACTTCTTCCAGCCCAGCATTTCTCATGATGTATTCTGCATAGAAGTTAAATAAGCAGGGAGACAATATACAGCCTTGACGTACTCCTTTTCCTATTTGGAACCAGTCTGTTGTTCCATGTCCACTTCTAACTGTTGCTTCCTGACCTGCATATACGTTTCTCAAGAGGCAGGTTAGGTGGTCTGGTATTCCCATCTCTTTCAGAATTTTCCAGTTTATCATGATCCACACAGTCAAAGGCTGGCCGTGGGTAGGTGTCAGTAAAGCCGGCCTGTTGACTGTGTCAGTGGAAGCCCCTTGGCAAGGGCTGGCAGAGTGCCTGAGTGTACAAGATGCCGCCCCAAAAGCTTGGCATGTGGGCGCCCTAGGCACCAGCCTCTGCTTTTGTCCAAGAATAAAACCTGAGCTGGAGGGGGGTGTCATGACAGTTGAAGGCCCAGTATTGGCATCTCACCGTCAGAGCCTGGAGCCCCCACAGTGGACCAGGTTCAGCCCGCAGGCAGCCAGGCCCCACCGGGGGGCTCCCCCTCGGCCGCCCTCTCTGAGCAGTGACTGTCCTGGATGGGGACAGTGACAGGCCGCCCCCAGCAGCCTGGTGAGACCACCTGTCCAGCAGCCAGGCGCCTCAAGCCTTGCCCCAAAGCCAAGACCCCGAGGGAGCTGGCCTTGCTCCCTGCCCACCAAGACGTGGCCCCCCCGTGCCTGTGGCCCACCCCCGCCCCTAGCCGTCTATGGGGTCACACAGAGTCGGACACGACTGAAGTGACTTAGCAGCAGCAGCAGCATACATTATTCATCAGCCAACAGTGTATCCACAAATACCTGAAGTAAATCCTGTAAAATGAGTTTCATAATTTCCTAAAGATGTTTGTCTTACAGGCTAAATTCCATCCTTGTATATTTAATGACAGAGAAAATATCTATCTCATTATTACAGAAAAGCCTATAATATAACAGCATACCTGGCAAACCAACTTGTTTGGGGGGAGGCAAGGCTGATACTTATTGAGCATTTATTATATTCCAGACTCTTTTAAAAGCACTTAACATACATTATAGCGTGTAAAACTCAAAGCAATGTCTAGGTAAATACTGTTTAATATGTAAGGAATCTCATACCCAGAAAGCATTTAAAATTTTCCCTAAGGCCACACTATTAAATAGCAAAATTACAGTGAAAACCCAGATCCACTCATGGTGAAGCCTGAGCTCTTCTATAATAGCCTGCCCAACTGCCTTTTGAGAGAACTGGCTGATGAACATTTCCCCAAGTACGTCTCTTATTTATAATCATACATCTCTAGATATTCATAAGTGGTCTTTTACAAATGGAAATAAAAGTATCTATTCTGGGCTCCAGGATCCCTGACTTGGCAAGTGAAGAGAATGAAAGCAGAGAGGGAAGGAAGCTTTATGTCAGTTTTTCAAAAGGCACTAGCATTGGGAGTAACTACACTAAGAAAAAAAATTGGAGTGAAGCAGGATAAGCCAAGAAAAGACAACAAAGATGTGATTGAGAAAGTATGCTTATTGAATTATTAGACAGGTTGAAGCAGGAAGAAAAAAAAAAAAGAGGTTTCCACTAATGATGACTGAGTGTTGGCAAAGATATTTTTGAAACAAGATAACCTATTCTCCACAAGTCAAGTGACAGGACCAAATCCAAATTTTAACAGGAAAAATGTGGCTATGATAGAGTGCACTAGAATGAACATCACAGGCATAGCTCCGTCAATTGATGTTTCCCACGACTAAAGCAAGATATTACTGAAGTTGCACATTCATCACTTTTAAACTAGATGTCAGAGATCTTAAAACACTCCAGAAGGAAAAAAAAAAAATCTCATCTTTTATATTGTGAAAGAGATAAAGCACATGACAGGAAATGTAATTCTCCTGAGAATTATTCCCAAAGGACTTGATAGCATTTCTTTTGTGGTTTTTAAATAAATATCCTTCTCAGGAATTTCAGCTTTTGGATCCAATTAAAAGTATAATTCCTTGTGCCAAATACATGTAAGGACAGAACTGATTGGAACACAGAGCACTGCCATGAACCTGAAGCTCAGCTGAGAGCAGATGTCAGCCAGCAGTCTGTAAGTAAGCAAGAGACTTCCATGAGACAACTCACAGAGATGTAGGATTGTGAAGGTGAGGCCGTGGACCTGGATTTGATTCATGTATAGAGCAGCATTTTGGGGCCATAGATACACTTAACTCCATTCATCTCTTCTAGTTCCCAGCACTGGATTGTCTCTTCCTAACCAGAGAGACTGGTAGTCAGGGTTCTTAATCACGTTCTCTTAGGAGACTAGCATCTCTGATTTCTCTGCTTAAAGACAGTTGAGAGTTGACCGCAATTTTGCTTTTTTGTAAATTTAAATTTATTTTAATTGGAAGCTAATTACAATATTGTATTGGTTTTGCCATACATCAACATGAATCCGCCACAATTTAGCTTTAACTTTACTTGGTTTAGTCTTATTCTCTTTTCCCCATACATTGCTGTCTCACTTGGGATTTTTTAAATTTGATATTGGTTAANATTTATTTTAATTGGAAGCTAATTACAATATTGTATTGGTTTTGCCATACATCAACATGAATCCGCCACAATTTAGCTTTAACTGTACTTGGTTTAGTCTTATTCTCTTTTCCCCATACATTGCTGTCTCACTTGGGATTTTTTAAATTTGATATTGGTTAAAAAGAAATGGAAGATGTACGAGTTATCTATTGCTATGTAACAAATTGCTCTAAAAATGAAGTGGCTTGAAGAAGCAAACATTTATCTCATAGATTGTGTGGGTCAGTAATCCTCAATGGTTTAGCTGAGTGGTCTTAGTTCACGGTTTCAAACAAGGTAGTAATTTAGGTGTTGGTCAGGTCTGCAGTCATCTCAAGGTTCAGACGAAAGAGGATCCATTTTCAAGCTCACTTTCTTGTCTATCGGAAGGTCTCAGATCCACTTCTAAGCTCACTTACAACATGGAAACTCGTTCCCCTGAGAGCAAGCAATAGAGAAGAGCAAAATAAAAATAGCCATTGAGGGTGACAGATTGGACTAAACATTTTACCCTCTAAACAAAATGATGCGTCTATTTCCAGATGATAATTCTAAATCTCATTTAGTCATGGGTCGGGAGTGTCAGAATGTGAAGAATATTGTTTTTAATAGCTCATCAGAAAGTAACTTGTATATTTCAGTTGAGCCTGAAAAATGGGGAAAATATATTCACTCTAAATTTAACCTAACCACATATTAAAAAGTAAACCAAATGCAATTATCACTGTAGAATATTTAGAAAAGAATATATAAAAGTAAGATATAACGTACAATATGACAAATTATTTTAGGAGTTAACAATATGGACATGATGTGGTCATGACTAGTTTGTGGCATTACAATTTTAATATAAATTTAAGAAGTAAATATATGTGAATAAAACAGTTAAGAATCAACATTAGAAAAAATAATTCAAACTTATAGAAAAACAAAAAGATCATAATAATAATGATAAAAGTATAAACTAACAAGTAAGAACAGAGCAATAGAAATATGCTGACTTTGTTATTACAAGAGTCATTTTTCTACAAGACAGAAAAAAATCTATACAACAAGCTTTTGGCAAATCTAATAACAATTCACTGAACTGAACTGAATAACAATTCATGTATGAGAATATGTACATAACATATGTAGGCTGGAAACTAGGGGTAGGTTGTGATACATCTACTTCAAAAATTTCTCTTTAGCATTTATATATAATGCTTTGGAAAATATCTTTTCTTATGAGAATAATAATTAGTATATATGTCAAAATAATAAAAGCTGTACTGAGGTGTATGATATAATTAACTTGATTAGAATAGGTAATATTTTATTTGATTGTCTCTCTGACTTTCTGGAATTAACCATTGAATGGTAATACTACAGTTAAATATTATATTGTACTCTTATAAACTTAGGACTTCTCTGGTGCCTCAGTTGGTAAAGAATCCACCTGCAATGCAGGAGACCCAGCAGGGTCGATCCTGAGTGGGGAAGATCCCTTGGAGAAGGGAATGGCAACCCACTCCAGTATTCTTGTCTGGGAAATCCCATGGACAGAGGAACCTGGCAGGCAACTGTCCATGGGGTTGCAATATAAGCTTAACAAATCATCCAACTTTTGATGTTTTCTAGTATGCAGACTGTGGAGGTCTTTCCAAGCCTCATATTGAAATTAAGCAAAAAACTAGGCAAAATATAAAATATTTTTTTGAGAATAATGTAGAGACACATGTATGTGGGGGGGGGGGTGTGGATGGGGAGAATGCATGTACACTTTTCATAAATGGAGTCTGAGTTTCTTCCAGCCCCATGTAAATCTCACTGGTTTTCATACCAGCTAGTGGGACCCACCATCCTGGTGTTGGATCACCGGGATGGGATCCCAACATCTGAGGCAAACCCGTCACTCCCTAGGGAGGATCTGGGAATGTTTAATCCCTCTCCTCTTGTGAGTCCCCTCCTGGGGTGCAAGTCCTGACCTGATATTTCTCTTTTCTTCTAACCCAACTCTGTTATCTTTCCTCATAGCCTTTGTTGTAGAAGAGACTTTCTGCCAGTTTTCAGTTTGTTTTCTGTTTCTCATATGTATCAACAGATGGATTTTTGATGTGTCCTGAGGGGAACTGAGCTCTCTCTGCCATCTTGATCTTCACAGCCCAGTGATGGTCTTAAGACAGCCTACATTCCCAGTCGGGGGGCTTTGGTCCTGGGTTCTGGAAGGAACAGAACAGTTCCTATTCTCTGATTAATGTGAAATTTTAATTAGGGATATACATTTTATTGACTTGAAGTTCTTTTAACTTGAAAGTAAGATCCAGGGCACATAAAATAAGACTTTTTGAATTTGCTTACAGTAAATATACATCAAAAGCACTTTCTCTGACTTTTGACCATGTAAAGATCACTGTGAATATGTACTTATACACTGTGACAATTAAAAGGAAGAGAATTAACTCATCCTTCTTTATTGTAGAAACCCTAAACACCGAAAGAAAATGTCTTTAACCTTTGACCAAAGAGGAATTGAGTTAAAATGAGGAAAAAAAAAAAAAAAAGGATATAAGGGGCATTGCACTTTCTTTCCTTCTCTACTGGGTTTCAAGCCCTTTCTCTGTATTTTTCTCTTCCCCTTCAGAGATTTATACTCTTTAATTTCCAGGGGTTTTTGTCAGAAATGAGATGGCTTGTTTGAAGTTTAATAAGAATCTATTATCACCAAAACAATCACTCTGCAAATGGACAAAATCTACATTTTTATTTTGAAATGTTTTCTAATATTTGAAGCTTTATTTGTAGGGGATAAGGTAGGCAGAAACAGCAATGCTTACTCTATACGTAAGAACTAAATAATATATAAATAAAAAGTAAAAGAAATCTTTATGCATTAATTCTAGCTATGAACTGACCTCTAATATTTCTAAACAAACAGAAAATGCTCTACTATGGAATCTATGTAGGATCCTATTACTTTGAGCTGAGGAATTTGCTATGTTGGAAAGTGAGCTATATATGCATAATATGTCACAGTAAGCCCCACAATCATACCTGTTATGTATCTTCACATACATTTTCATTTTTTAATTAGCAAAAATATAAAATTTTGAAGCTTGGAAATAAGTTGTATAGAATCCACTTTGAAATTATACCCTCTATGTAATCAGATGCATACTCATGTATCTTAATAACTAAGAAACAAAGGATAATATTTTAAAATTTCCTTTATTCTCAACATGTCTATCCTTTAATGCTGGGCTCTTGGCATAAATATTTTATTTTGTGATCACAAAACTCATTGCTTTAACCTCATGCTTTCAAAGTAATGCTTTCTGGGAAAAATCCTCATTCACAAGAGTATCCCTATTTCCATAGTCACTGTGCCATACTCAGTTTGACATTTCCTAAAGGTCATTGTTCAGGTTTCAAGATCATGTTACTGATTTTTCTGCTTTTTGCACTATCAAGGAAAGAGAATATTCTGTAAAGGTTTGCTGGGCTCCTCTGTTCCCACTGGAGACTAAATAGCAGAAAACTGATTCCTTCTGCTTCAGATTCACCAGGCTAGCTTCAGATTCTTATTTAGATATAAACACTCACGGCTTTCAAAGATCCAAAGAACCTTAGACACAAAGAAATAACAGATTATAAAATCGTTGTGGATGCCACAGTCTCTATTCCAAAATCAGAATGAAAAAGTATCATCACAAACAATGTAAACTCCCATTTCATCTCCCCACTCCCCACCCCCACCCCCAGTGCGTAGGGTTTTACAGCATTCAGTTTCTGTTGGAGGCAAAACACATCATCATATCAAGGCATTTGCCTGAAATTCAATGACAATGTCCTCAAATGATGAGCCCAAGTAACAAGAAAAATGAAACAAAGAGAGTCCTGGACATTTACTGGGTACTACATGTGTTTTCACCTAATCTTTGCTACTCCACAAGTTAAATCAACACCAGGAACCATGTTTTAAAGAGGGGAAACTGGATTCAGAGATGAGAAACAGTTTGCTAAAATACTTGAAACAGTCATCCTGATTGGTTTTTGTTGCACACCTGGTCATCAGTTACAGAATCCTCAAATGTTTCTGCACTAATTGTGTTTGGGTTTTATTTTCCTAAAAGCCTTCACCTTGTCACCCATTTTAAAAAGATGACAGTTGTTCTTATTTAAAGCCATTTGACACTCAACCTAGTGATCTCTTTCTCCTCCTGGAGAACTTTGACAACAGAAGCAGGATCTAACTCCAAGTAATTAAAGCAGGTCAGAGCTACATCCATTCAGTTGGTGAATGTTGTCAATAATATCAGCATGGGTGACCAATTTGTCCACTGCTTGTTTCAGCCTTTGAGGGGCATTCGGTTTAATCCATAAACAGTGGACAAAAGGATCATTCAGTTTAATTGTAGACTGTACTTTCTTTAAGGAACAGCAAATATTGTTTGGAGTCTAATGTGAAGGGAAACAGAAGAAAGACTGCTTCAAAATGAAAAATGCGATCATTTGTCTTCCTTCTGAAATATTGAATGATGAGACTGTGCATACAACATAGTTATACTCTTTAGGAGAAAGCTGCTATATGTTCCCAAAACCTTCTTTTCCGGCTTAGTCACTGCTGTCATTGCTGGAAGCAGCATAGGATTTAATCCTAAAGGTCTAGCCCTGAGTCTTGGTTCTGTCTGTGATTACTTTGCCCAAAAGATTTTGGGCAAATTGTTTAATCTTTCTTAGATTTTTGTTTCTGCATCATTGAAATTAATATTTTAATATTGAACTAATAGTGTAATTTTGAAAATTAAATGAATGAAATCACTTGAAAATGAATGATAAGCCCTACAAGTATATAAATAATAATTTTATTCTCACATATCAATAGAAATTTAGTATCATATTCATATAGCAATATATCAGTGGTTCCCAAAGTGTGCTCTACAGAAAACTAATGCCACAGAGATTCTCTGAAAAGTTGGCTTTAGGTCTTTGGGGGAACATTTACTTAATCCAGTAGACTCCCTGAGCCTTGCCAGATGCTCTTCTTAGTCAATAATGAGATACAGCTCATAATTTTCTGTTTTGTAATGCTCACAATTCTACAACATATAGTTCTGAAACTATATCTCTTTGTTGTTGTTCAGTCACTCAGTCATTTCTGATTCTTTGTGACCCCATGGACTGCAGTACACCAGGCCTCCCTGTCCCTCACCATTTCCTGGAGTTTTCCCAAGTTCATGTTCATTGTGTTGGTGATGCCATTCGGCCATCTCATCCTCTGATGCCCTCTTCTTCTGCCTTCAATCTTTCCCAGCACCAAGGACTTTTCCAAAGAATCGTCTGTTCTCATCAGATGACCAAAATACTGGAGCTTCAGCTTCAGTTCTTCCAGTGAATACTCAAGGTTGATCTCCCTTAAGATTGACTGGTTTGATCTCCTTGCTGTCCAAGGGACTCTCAGGAGTCTTCTTCTGCACCGCAGTTCAAAGGCATCGATTCTTTGGTGTTCTGCCTTCTTTATGGCCCAGCTCTCACAACTTGTACATGACCACGGNTTGCCTGAAATTCAATGACAATGTCCTCAAATGATGAGCCCAAGTAGCAAGAAAAATGAAACAAAGAGAGTCCTGGACATTTACTGGGTACTATATGTGCTTTCACCCAATCTTTGCTACTCCACAAGGTAAACCAACACCAGGAGCCATGTTTTAAAGAGGGGAAACTGGATTCAGAGATGAGAAACAGTTTGCTAAAATACTTGAAACAGTCATCCTGATTGGTTTTTGTTGCACACCTGGTCATCAGTTACAGAATCCTCAAATGTTTCTGCACTAATTGTGTTTGGGTTTTATTTTCCTAAAAGCCTTCACCTTGTCACCCATTTTAAAAAGATGACAGTTGTTCTTATTTAAAGCCATTTGACACTCAACCTAGTGATCTCTTTCTCCTCCTGGAGAACTTTGACAACAGAAGCAGGATCTAACTCCAAGTAATTAAAGCAGGTCAGAGCTACATCCATTCAGTTGGTGAATGTTGTCAATAATATCAGCATGGGTGACCAATTTGTCCACTGCTTGTTTCAGCCTTTGAGGGGCATTCGGTTTAATCCATAAACAGTGGACAAAAGGATCATTCAGTTTAATTGTAGACTGTACTTTCTTTAAGGAACAGCAAATATTGTTTGGAGTCTAATGTGAAGGGAAACAGAAGAAAGACTGCTTCAAAATGAAAAATGCGATCATTTGTCTTCCTTCTGAAATATTGAATGATGAGACTGTGCATACAACATAGTTATACTCTTTAGGAGAAAGCTGCTATATGTTCCCAAAACCTTCTTTTCCGGCTTAGTCACTGCTGTCATTGCTGGAAGCAGCATAGGATTTAATCCTAAAGGTCTAGCCCTGAGTCTTGGTTCTGTCTGTGATTACTTTGCCCAAAAGATTTTGGGCAAATTGTTTAATCTTTCTTAGATTTTTGTTTCTGCATCATTGAAATTAATATTTTAATATTGAACTAATAGTGTAATTTTGAAAATTAAATGAACGAAATCACTTGAAAATGAATGATAAGCCCTACAAGTATATAAATAATAATTTTATTCTCACATATCAATAGAAATTTAGTATCATATTCATATAGCAATATATCAGTGGTTCCCAAAGTGTGCTCTACAGAAAACTAATGCCACAGAGATTCTCTGAAAAGTTGGCTTTAGGTCTTTGGGGGAACATTTACTTAATCCAGTAGACTCCCTGAGCCTTGCCAGATGCTCTTCTTAGTCAATAATGAGATACAGCTCATAATTTTCTGTTTTGTAATGCTCACAATTCTACAACATATAGTTCTGAAACTATATCTCTTTGTTGTTGTTCAGTCACTCAGTCATTTCTGATTCTTTGTGACCCCATGGACTGCAGTACACCAGGCCTCCCTGTCCCTCACCATTTCCTGGAGTTTTCCCAAGTTCATGTTCATTGTGTTGGTGATGCCATTCGGCCATCTCATCCTCTGATGCCCTCTTCTTCTGCCTTCAATCTTTCCCAGCACCAAGGACTTTTCCAAAGAATCGTCTGTTCTCATCAGATGACCAAAATACTGGAGCTTCAGCTTCAGTTCTTCCAGTGAATACTCAGGGTTGATCTCCCTTAAGATTGACTGGTTTGATCTCCTTGCTGTCCAAGGGACTCTCAGGAGTCTTCTTCTGCACCGCAGTTCAAAGGCATCGATTCTTTGGTGTTCTGCCTTCTTTATGGCCCAGCTCTCACAACTTGTACATGACCACGGGGAAAACCATAGCCTTGACTATATGAACCTTTGTAGGCAGAGTAATATCTGTTTGTAACCAACTCCAATTACAAAAGTATATTTATTGCCTTTCCTGAATGTTTCCTGGATTAACTTCCATTTGATTTACTCTTTACTTTCTTCTCTCTTGAACCTCAGCGTACACCATGGCACCTCTAAGTGTACACATGAAGTATAAAGAATAATGAATATGAAAGAATTCCAGAAAGCAGTTTTGGAAAAACATTTACTTCTGCTTCATTGACTACACAAAAGTATTTGACTGTGTGGATCACAACAAACCATGGAAAATTCTTAAAGAGATGGTAGTACCAAACTACCTTACCTGTCTCCTGGAAAGCCTGTGTGCAGGTCAAGAAGCAACAGTTAGAAACTCAAAATTGGGAAAGGAGTGTGATAAGGCTGTATATTGTCACCCTGCTTATTTAACTTATATGTAGAGTGCCTGCCTGCTAAGTCACTTCAGTCATGTCCTACTGTTTGTAAAACTATAGACAGTAGCCCACCAGACTCCTCTGTCCATGGGATTCCCCAGGCAAGAATACTGGAGTGGACTGCTACGCCCTCTTCCAGTGGATCTTCCCGATTCAGGGACTGAACCCACGTCTCTTATGTCTCCTCCATTGGCAGGCGGGTTCTTTGCCACTAGCACCACCTGGGGAAGCCCTCTGTGCAGAGTACACCATGTGAAATGCCAGGCTGAATGAATCACAAGCTGGAATCAAGATTGCCAGGAGAAATATCAACCTCAGTCATGCAGATGATACCACTCTAAAGGCAGAAAGTGAAGAGGAACTAAAAAGCCTCTTGATGAGGGTGAAAGAGGAGAGTGAAAAAGCTGGCTTAAAACTCAACATTCAAAAGACTAAGGTCATGATATCCAGTCCCATTACTTCATGGCAAGTAGAAGGGGAAAAAGTGGAAAAAAATAACAAATTTTTTCTTGGGCTCCAAAATCCCTGTGTACAGTGACTGCAGCCATGAAATTAAAAGACTTTTACTCTTTGGGAGGAAAGTTATGACAAACCTAGACAGTGCACTCAAAAGCAGAGATGTCACTTTGCTGACAAAGGTCCATCTAGTCAAAGCTATGGTTTTTCCAGTAGTTATGTATGAATGTAAGAGCTGGACCATAAAGAAGACTGAGCATCAAAGAATTGATGTTTTTGAACTGTGGGGCTGGAGACTACTCTTAGGAGTGCCTTGAACTGCAAGGGGATCAAACCAGTCAATCTGAAAGGAAATCAACCCTGAATACTCATTGGAAGGATTGATGCTGAAGCTGAAGCTCCAATACTTTGGCCACCAATGTGAAGAGCCAACTCATTGAAAAAGATCCTGATGCTGGGAGAGATTGAAGGCAAAAGGAGAAGAGGGTGGCAGAGGGTGAGATGATTAGATAGCATCATCTACTCAATGGACATGAATCTGAGCAAACGCCAGGAGACAGTGGATGACAGAGGAGCCTGGCATGTTGCGGTCCCTGTGGTCTCAGAGTCAGACATGGTTAGTGCCAGAACAACAACAACAATATGAAAAAATCTGGCTTTTCCTAGTCTTGGGAAAAGGAAGTAAAAAGAGCACCTAAAGCTCTAGTCTATTGATTCGTTTCTTATCTGAACAGCTGTTTATTGATGGATTTTGCTTTTTATAGCATTGTCAATAATTGTCTCTAATGTTGCTCATAAGAGACTTTTCTAACTTTTTGACTTTCCCAAGTCCCTTCAATCGAAGGTCTTTATTTACATCATGAGTCTGAAACTTATATATCTTCTGAGAAAAGATCTTTTTCTCTTTTAAAAATATATCCCTGCTTGTGAAACTAACTTGGCAGTGTTTCAGAGGTGGAAGACAAAGCTCAAAGACTAGAAAAGATGATTTTTATTTTTGTATTGAAAATTTAATACTCTGGCTTGAACTTACTGTGGACAAGCCACATATCTGATGTTCTAAAAGTGAATTAAATGGCTCTGCTGCTATGCACAATGCCATGTCCAACATCCCACAAATATGTTCCATTTGGAATGACTGATTGAAGCAAAACATGTTCCAACCTTAGAGTCATGGGATTTTAGGGCTGTCCAAAAGTCCACTTGGCCTATCACACTGTATGCTAAGAAAGGCATTGCATTTTAAAGATGCCTTTCCCCTGAGATCTACTGAAGTTTTAGAGAAAGGGTTTGTTGTGAGCTCTTATTAGAAAGCTGAGAAAGAGGAATCAGGAAATTTGAAACTAAGTTTATCTAACATGGAGCTTCCCTGGTGGCTCAGACAGTAAAGAATTTGGATGCCAATTCGGGAGACCCAGGTTCAATCCGTGAGTCATGAAGATTCCCTGGAGAAGGGAATAGCTAACCACTTCAATGTTCTTGCCTGGAGAATTCCATGGACAGAGAATCCTGGCAGGCTGTTTGTCTTAGGGTCACAAAGATTTGGACATGACTGAGGGACTAACACTTTCAGCTAATATAGGATCCATATTAGGAGGTCTTCTAGTGATTCTCTAATTTATTTATCTATTTATTTGATTGAGTCATTTTTGTGGCACCATTCTGTGCAAAACACTAGGGGGGATAGTTATCACTTTTGTCCTGGACAGCCTCTTTGTTGAATACTTGGTGTCTTCAATCCCATTCCTGCTCTGAGGGCAGAATCAGGCACAGCTCTCTTTCTCCTGAGGCCTCCTGTGAATTCTTATCACAACGTTTCTGCAGCCACTCCACTGAGTTAGACTAAGCATGTGAAAAAGCCTACAGATCATCCGACTTGGGAGTAATGATCACAATAGCTAAATTATTGAGCCTCCATGCTAATCATTTCATGTGGTTTCTTGCAATTAATCCTCACTACTATCCTGTAAGTAGGTACAATTATCACTCTTTTGCTACCAAAAAAAAAAAAAAGAAGAAAAAGTCTAAGGCTGAAAGAGGTTGAGTATCTCTCCCAGAGACATGCCAGCTTAGCTGGGGTTGGACCCAGGCAGCTTGAGGCTAGAACAAATACTCTGGAAGATAGTGCTGAGACTTCTCAGATGCAAGGCTATCAACAGAGAACCCTGCTAGCTCCCTCGTGTGCTGTGGGCTCAGCTGTGTCTGACTCTGCCACTAGTTCACTTACAGGTGGCATTAGTGAAAAGAGAGCTAACAACCAATTTGAATTCCATTTTCAATTCTGATATTCAAAACCTGCACGGTTCTGAAAAATTACAATGGGATAAATTACCTCTATTGTAGAATTTGAAGGAAAAGTAAAATGAGATTAAATCAGATAGCACATACAGGAGCATTATTAGAGTGAGTGTCTTATTATGGGTACCCAACAAATATTGAGTTGCTCTTTTCCCCCATGAAGTATATAGGGCAAATGCGAGGGATTCTTGTCTTTCCTCTGTTTTCTCTCTAAGCTTGAAAAATAAGATCTCTTTTTCCTTTTGTACACTTTTTTTGAGGATAGGCCTCTTGTGTCCTACTGGAATCACTGAGATCATTGTACAGAGGCTCTCCTGTAGAAGATGACATCAAAGCCTGTCATCTCTATAAAAAAGCCACAATCACCATGATGGATCTTTTCCCTTTTGCCTAAAATAATTTGGATATGTAAGATATAGATTTTGGGTTGATAATAGCTGATGATTTTGTCTGCCATTTACATTTTGACACAATTTTAAACGTTGGTGAGATGGATTTATAGGGATCAGAATAAGAATGCATTGGTTTATGAGACCTTGGGTAGTATGACATGGAGGAAAAATAGAGAAAATGTAGGTTATAGAGGGTGAAGACAAACGTTTCTCCCACCTCAGGTCATGCCCAGGGTTGACCCTGTGTCCATGGTTTCTCAGTATGAGGATGTAACATGTGAGTGATTTCAAGGTACATATGTTGGGGGAGGGGAGTCTGGGTGCTGGGATGTGAACTGTGTGGTATTTGATGGTTGAAGTGAAAGAAAAGAGGAAGATCAGTCTGTGGTTTTACTGAAATCAGATTTACTTTAAAGTGATGTCTCACTTTGAGACTGACAGCATTTTGAGAAACAGGCTTCCTATTGCCAAGCTCCTGGAACAGCCTTGGGGTATACTCATGGGAAATTGCTTCATGCTAATAGTCATCCCTATATCTCATCAAGGCCAATAAATGACCCAGTGGTTTAAGAGTTCTTCTAGTGGCTGATTTCAAACCTAGTAAATATGAAAGATTGTTCAGAAAAGCAATAGAACTTACCACTAAACAGGTCATCATTAGTCATGTCTTGCCTGAGTGCTGAAATACTCTCAATGAGATATTCCCTGCTAAAGGAAGAGTTGGGTAGATGAAACTTAAAAATGAGATAGCCAGGCTTCAAATGCCAGTTTAACCATTTCAAACCAGTGTGAAACCTACATTATTTAACTCCTTGAAACTTTCATTTGTAAAACAGGGATATCACTGTTTAGCTTTTTGATTGCTGAGAAGGCTAAAGTAAACAAGTACATGCTTGTATACCAAGATTCTATGTTTTCACTTTTTTTTTTTTTTGCTAAATGACACCTGAAATTTTCTGGTTTTTTCAGAAGCATCTGGTGTAGAAGTATATAAGCTGTTTCTATGATCTCTTCACGGCCTTGGGGTTCCCTGGGCAAAAGGGCTTTGTCGGGCAGCAGAGTTCAGAGAGCATATGGTTCACCCTAGTTTTACCTTTAGTGGTATTTTCCCAGAGCACCATGAAGCTTAAGCTGAATGTATATACACCTTCTCATTATCACTGGGACTACCTTTTGTTGTCAGTGGGAAACTTGATGGTTCTCCTCCCAAGTCTCCTTCTAGTAGGAGAGGCTGTATTACTTAAGGGAAATATTGAACCAGAAGCCAGGAGATCTTATTTTGTAAATCACAAGCTTCCTATCTGGCCTCTAAATTTTTATTTACAACAGGAGGGGTGGAGAAAAATGGTAACAGAGAATGTTCTCCAATTTAATTTATAGCTCTCTTTTTCTTTTATTCAATCTATCTTTATGTGACAGTCCTAATTCCTTTACCATTCTTCATATCTCTATAAAATTAGGCAATTTTCTTCCTTTCTTGTTTTGCTTTTTAAGATCTTGACTTCCTTTATTTATTTATTTTTAAAGTCTTATTGAAATTTTTTACAATATATCTTCTGTTTTATGTTTTGGTTTTGTTGTGGAAAGGTATGTGGGGTCTTAGTTCCCCAGTTCAGTTCAGTTCAGTCACTCAGTCATGTCCAACTCTTTGCAACCCCATGGACTGCAGCACGCCAGGCTTCACTGTCCACCACCAACTCCTAGAGCTTACTTAAACTCATGTCCATTGCATCAGTGATGCCATCACACCATCTCATACTCTGTAGTCCCCTTTTCCTTCCACTTTCAGTCCTTCCCAGCATCAGGGTCTTTTTAAATGAGTCAGTTCTTTGCATCAGGTGGCCGAAGTATTGGAGTTTCAGCTTCAATATCAGTCCTTCAAATGAACACTCAGGACTGATCTGCTTTAGGATTGACTGGCTGGGTCTTCTTGCAGTCCAGTCTTCTCCAACACCACAGTTCAAAAGCATCAATCCTTTGGCACTCAGCTTTCTTCATAGTCCAACTCTCACATCCATACATGACTACTGGAAAAACCACAACCTTGACTATATGGACCTTTGTTGGCAATGTAATGTCTCTGCTTTTTAATATGCTGTCTAGGTTGGTCATAACTTTCCTTCCAAGGAATAAGTGTCTTTTAATTTCATGGCTGCAATCACCATCTGCAGTTATTTTGGAACCCCCCAAAATAAAGTCAGCCACTGTTTCCAGTGTTTCCCCATTTATTTGCCATGAAGTGGTGGGACCAGATGCCATGATCTTTGTTTTCTGAGTGTGAAGTTTTAATCCAACTTTTTTACTCTCTTCTTTCACTTTCATCAAGAGGCTCTTTAGTGCTTCCTTGCTTGCTGCCATAAGGGTGGTGTCATCTGCATATCTGAGGTTATTGATATTTCTCCCGGCAACCTTGATTCCAGCTTGTGCTTCATCCAGCCCAGCGTTTCTCATGATGTATTCTGAATATAAGTTAAATAAGCAGGGTGACAATATACAGCCTTGACATAATCCTTTTCCTATTTGGAACTAGCCTGTTGTTCCATGTCCAGTTCTAACTGTTGCTTCTTGACCTGCATACAGGTTTCTCAAGAGGCAGGTCAGGAGGTCTGGTCTCCCATCTCTTTCAGAATTTTCCACAGTTTATTGTGATCCACACAGTCAAAGGCTTTGGCATAGTTGATAAAGCAGAAATAGATGTTTTTCTGGAACTCTCTTGCTTTTTCGATGATCCAACAGATGTTGGCAATTTGATCTCTGGTTCTTCTGCCTTTTCTAAAACCAGCTTGAACATCTGGAAGTTCACGGTTCATGTATTGCTGAAGCCTGCCTTGGAGAATTTTGAGAATTACTTTACTAGCATGTGAGATGAGTGCAATTGTGCGGTAGTTTGAGCATTCTTTAGGGACTTCCCTGGTGGCTCAGATGGTAAAGCGTCTGTCTACAATGTGGGAGACCCGGGTTCAATCCCTGGGTTGGGAAGATCCCCTGGAGAAGGAAATGGCAATCCATTCTAGTACTGTTGCCTGGAAAATCCCATGGACAGAGGAGCCTGGTAGGCTACAGTTCACGGGGTCACAAAGAGTCGGACATGACTGAATGACTTCACTTTCACTTTGAGCATTCTTTGACATTGCCTTTCTTTGGGATTGCAAGGAAAACTGACCTTTTCCAGTATTGTGGCCACTGCTAAGTTTTCCAAATTCGCTGGCATATCAAGTGCAGCACTTTCACAGCATCATCTTTCAGGATTTGAAATAGCTCAACTGGAAATCCATCACCTGCACTAGCTTTGTTTGTAGTGATAATTCCTAAGGCCCACTTGACTTTGCATTCCAGGATGTCTGGCTCTAGATTAGTGATCATATCATCGTGATTATCTGGGTCATGAAGATCTGAATAGTTCTTCTGTGTATTCTTGCCACCTCTTCTTAATATCTTCTGCTTCTGTTAGGTCCATACCATTTTTGTCCTTTATTGTACTCATCTTTGCATGAAATGTTCCCTTGGTATCTCTAATTTTCTTGAAGCAATCTCTAGTCTTTTTTTCCCAGTGTATGTGACAGGTGAAGGAAGTAAAGTCCGATGCTTAAAGAGCAATATTACATAGGAACCCTGAATGTTAGGTCCATAAATCAAGGCAAATTGGAAGTGGTAAAACAGGAGATGGCAAGAGTGAATATCTACATTTTAGGAATCAGTGAACTAAAACAAACTGGAATGGGTGAATTTAACTCAAATGACACTTATATCTACTACTGTGGGCAAGAATCCCTTAGAAGAAATGGAGTAGCCACACAGTCAACAAAAGAGTCTAAAATGCAGTACTTGGATGCAGTCTCAAAAACGACAGAAGGATCTCTGTTTGTTTTCAAGGGAAACCATTCAATAACAGTAATCCAGGTTTAGCTCCCCAACCAGGGATTAAACCCATACCTTCTACACTGGAAGGTGAGGTCTTAACCACTAGACCACCAGAGAAATCCCTTGACTTCTTTAGAGAAAAGACACTGTATAAATGTGAAGTAGAGTGCTATGGTATTTATTTCTAAGTAAGTCCTGTTCCAAAATATTCCGTTGTGGCTAAGTCTGTGTAGAGATTTTCTTGGTGTGTTTCCTATGTGAGCATGTATGAACATTCAATTATTTCAGTTATGTATTTAAGTAAAAAGTTTTCTTCTGAATGCATACTCCCCTAAGAAGGATTACTGTGTATGTGTATGTGCTCAGTTGTGTCCAACTCTTCATGACTTTATGGACTGCAGCCTGTCAGGTACCTCTGTCCATGGGATTCTTCAGGCAAGAATACTGGAGTGGGTCACCATGTTCTCCTCCAGGGGATCTTCCTGACTCACAATCCTGACCCACTCTGGACTGAACCCATGTCTCCTGAGTTACCTTCATCGGCAAGCAGATTCTTTACCACTGAGCCACCTGGAAAACTTCTAATAAGGCTTACTAGAGTTTTAAAAATAAGGGTTTCCATGTCAATTAGCTTGCTATTTTTTTTTTTTTTTTTACTGATATTCAAGCTTTTGTACTCTAGAGGTCAGTATAATGTTAAAAATGGAAGCCTTTTTTTTTTTTCATGGTAAGATCTTAAAAACAAGGCATTTACATTTAAATCTTGCATAAAGCTGAAAAAAGGAACTCTCTAACCACAAAAAGACACTTGCAAAATGGAGATAATCCAAAACAGAATGTCCAGGGAGAATTAAGCAGTGATTGAAATTGGTAACTGAATTACATGAACAAAATAATTCCCTAAAGTTATATGATCTTGGGAACAAAAATATACGATAAGCAGAAGGTGGAAAATAATGTAAAAAAGAACAGAACAAAAGAAAGTCATGAAGAAACATCAGATAAAATAGGAACAAATATTTAAGGTCACTGAGAGAAAGTCACTTTTGAAATTCTTTGATGCTGATATAGTGTTCAAATGATAGTGACAGGAAACTAAAGGAAGGAAATATTTGTCTTTATATTGGCAGCATCTACTCTTTGCAGGAATCACCAGTTTTCTCAAACCCCCAGTCAACTCCCATGTCTTATTTTCAGTCAGTGAACTTGCCTCCTTCATCTAGAAAACCAAGGCCATAACTCTGAGTCCTTCTCACATAAAGCCTTACAGGCTAACTTACATCTGCCATCAAAATCACCTCTTCGCTCTAGAATCAGAAGAAAGGATACCTTACTCTTTGTTCAGATCTAAATGCTGTCAGCATTATGGCCCCACCTTCCCTTCCAGTACAACATGCTCCATTAGATATTCAGCTTCTTCAGTCGACATTTTTAATCTTCTGTTTTCTTTCTTTTTTTTTGGCTTATCCTCCTCAGCCTATAAACATGAGCGTTTCTTATAAGAAAGGAAAAAGAGAAGAAAAGGAAACAAGAAAAACCTTTGTCTTTGCATCTTCATTAAGGAAGTGTCAGCTCTCTCTTCTATGGTCCTCCAAAGCTCTGGTAAAAATAATCTGTAATATCCTCGAAGTCACTGTTGCATCTTTTGCAGTCTGAAGCTCGGCCTCGCCATTCCTCTGGAACTAGCAAGTCACCAATGACCTTCTAAGTGGCCGATCCAATGGATGTGTTTCAGTTCTTGCCTTACGGATTTTTCTGCTACAGTTTATACTGCATATTATTATTCTGACTCTTGAACTTTCTAATCCATTTTCTCTAATGGCATTTGATTTACCTCTTCTACCTGTATACTTAGAGCCTTTGTGGACTGATCTTCATCTGCTGACCCCTTTCCTACTAGAATCCCCAGGTCACTCCCACATTTGAAAGTCTTCAATCAGTCTCCATCACTGTCAGATAAAATCAGGCCCCCTAGCATGGTGCAGCACACATGTCATAATCTGATGCCTTGCCTGAAGCAGTAACTTGTGCATAAAATAATAACTGTTTATAAAATGGAAATACATAACAGCAAACTAATATAGTTATTACAGTTCTAGTGTTTATACTCGGAGAAGGCGATGGCACCCCACTCCAGTACTCTTGCCTGGAGAATCCCATGGATGGAGGAGCCTAGTAGGCTGCAGTCCATGGGGTCGCGAAGAGTTGGACACCACTGAGTGACTTCACTTTCACTTTCATGCATTGGAGAAGGAAATGGCAACCTACTCCAGTGTTCTTGCCTGGAGAATCCCAGGGATGGGGTCACACAGAGTCGGACACGACTGAAGCGACTTAGCAGCAGCAGCAGGAGCAGCAGTGTTTATATTAGCGCTGGGGCTTCCCTGGTGGCTCTGAGGTAAAGAATCTGCCTGCCCACAGTGTAGGAGAAACAGGAGACATGGTTGGATCCCCGGGTCAGGAAGATCCCCTGGAGGAGGGCATGGCAACCCACTCCAGTATTCTTGACTGGAGAATCCCATGGACAGAGGAGCCTGGCTAGCTACAGTCCATGGGTTCGCAAAGAGTCAGACATGACTGAAGCAACTGAGCAAGCACACAGCTTTGTGCTTATGTGTGTTTACTCAAACTTGGACAAGACATCACAATTTTTGCTTGCACAAATTAAACCTCTAAATGTTTGGGTGAGATAAGGTAGTAAGATATAGTGAATCATGCCAATCTATCCAATTTAGTGCAGGAAATCTTTTATTTAAGCATTGGACATTCTTTGGGGAAATTTCCTCCTATAATAACATATGGCTATGGCTTGAGTATAGAATCTATCTTTGTCATTACTGTTATGATGTTCTAAGTATTCTAGATCTCATCTACTCTTCCTTTCTTAAAAATAAAGAACTAATTATGGTGCATTTATTGAGCCCATATTTGATTGAGCCAAGAAGTACTTATTTTCTTTGTTTCTTTCATGTATTTTTCAGTATCTATCATAACTACTTAGTTCTGCCCTTACACAAAAGCAGTCATTGAAGATATGTAAAAAAATTAGAGTGGCTCTGTTCCAGTAAAATTTGATTTATAAGTATTAAAATTTGAGTTTCATATAATTTTGTCACAAAATATTATTCCTCTTATGATTCTTTCAACTATATAAAAAGGTTTAAAAAAATGCCTAACCTATTCAGCTGTACAAAAATAGACAGTGGGCAGGTGGATATTGGACTCAAGTGGTCTGGAATTAAACCTAGACTCTGCAATAAATGCCAGGACTTTGAATAAGCCATTTAACCTTTCTGAGTTTTCCCTGACTTTTAAGTGGAGCTGATAATATCTATCCCTCAGTGTGTTGGTGAGAACTGAAAGTTAATACATGAGGATATGTGGACACAAAATATGTTCCTAATTGAAAATCCACCTCTCGGTTATTTTTGTCTTACCTCAAATGGTAGTCTGTGATGGAAAGAATAAATGTCCACCTTCCTGTAGTGTCAATAACAAGATTTTTAAGTATAATAAACCCCATTATGTTTTTCTTCACCGACAGTAGGTTTTGCTCTTTTTAGCATGCCTTGGCACTCACATACAGATGACACTCAGCTTTGTCATGTGTTTCATCTTGTAGTGTTCTCTTGTTTCTTTGGAAAATATTTAATGATTTACGGATGTGAAAAAAAAAGTTCTTGTGAAACTTTACAGCTTCATTTTTGGCTTAAGATGTTGAAATGGTCAACAGTAAATTTTTGCCTAGTTTGAAGGATTTTGCTTCACCTTTTAAAAAGTAATTTCAATCTTTATCACTTTTTGACATGTTTTCTGGTATTGTTAAGCTTTAAAAATAAGTTTGTATTTTGAACAACTAGTTCATTTAGAAGCAATGGGGGTTCACTGCTTCTAAATGAATTAACACCAATTAACTTCCAGGGCTAGAAATCTGTGAGCTGGAAGCGGGGAGGTGAGAGGTGGTGGGGAGGGGGTGAGGNGCTTTAAAAATAAGTTTGTATTTTGAACAACTAGTTCATTTAGAAGCAATGGGGGTTCACTGCTTCTAAATGAATTAACACCAATTAACTTCCAGGGCTAGAAATCTGTGAGCTGGAAGCGGGGAGGTGAGAGGTGGTGGGGAGGGGGTGGGGGGCAGTCTTGTGGGGGAAATCTTAAAACTGGGCACCTTTCTGGCATATGGGCACTATCACCATTCAGATTGTTTTCACAGAGGGTAGGCTCGGTTTGGTCTGTGATGGAGAGGGGAGGAAACCACAAAGCGCCAACTTCTCCCATCCCCTGTTATTCTTTATGTCGTGTTTATTGCAGAAGGGGTGGGTGGGATCCAGCAGCATCTCTCTTGATGGAACGTCGCTCTTGATCTCCCTCCCCGTCAGGATGTACTGGCAGCTCTGTGAGAGGAAGATTTTATCCTAGTGTCCTGGCCAGCTTCCATCTGGCTAAAGGCATTTTATCTAAATATTTCCAAGGCGCCTATCTCTGCAGTATTGAAGTGCTCAATTAGATATGGCCCAAGTCTTTGTAGCATATCAGTGTGCACTGCTGAACAGCTGCTGCGTTCCAACAGAGGGTGAAGTCATCTCTATATATAGAGCATGGCAAGCTGTTTGGAACAGTGGCAGATTGAAGCAGGCAAACGCACACCTGAGCTGTAAGTCAGTCACCTGTCCAGAATGACAGAAGGGTCTGGAGAAACCCTTAATTGCTTAGGGGCAAATGGCATGGAGCCCACAGGGTCATTTTTAAGATTTTGAAAATAGCTTGTAGTCTAAGTATTTTTTTCTTTTCTGTCAACTCCACAAATAGTGGAAATCATTATCTGCAAAAGGGACTTTATTTTCTTCTATGATTTCCTCCTACAACTTGGAGTTTGTTTATTGATAAGAAGTTTATCCCATATTGGCCAGTATCCATGGCATTGTTATTTATTAAATATCATTATTTGGAGTTAAGTTATTGTACATTTATTCATTTAGTGCTTGTCTTCCCTGTTAGACTGTAAGCTCCTTAATCCTGGCACATATTATTCGTACTCGAATAAATGCATAAATATTGAGTATTATGCTGCTGCTAAGTCACTTCAGTCGTGTTATGACAGTTCATAATTCTGCATGGAGTATGATGTCTTGTTGTTGTTATTTTAGTCACTAAGCTGTGTCCGACTCTTTGAGACCCCAGGGACTGTAGGCTGCCAGGCTCCTCTGTCTATGGGATTTCCCAGACAAAATACTGGAGTGGGTTGCCATTACCTTCTGCACGGGATCTTCTTCACTCTGGGATTGAACTCGCGTCTCCTACATTGCAGTAGATTCTTTACCAATGAACCACCTGGCAAGCCTGTATGATGTTTTGGTCCCCACTAAAAGGCTGTAATTATTGCTCCTATCAAAGTAATATGGAAAGGATGTGAAAATACATTTCCTAAATTATTGGGTTGTTTCTCAGAGGGCTATAGCACCAATGTGGTGATGGATATCTGGCACTGGAAGGATCCCAAGAAATCATTGAGATCTCTTTCTCTCATTTGACCAAGCATAGGCTGCTGTGATTTGAAGACAACAACAGGATGAATAGCTAATTGCACGAACATGCCTGCTCACAGAAAAAAGATGAAGCCATTGGAACTTCTGAAGTTCCATCCTCCTGTTCCATCCATCCATCAACCACTAAGTATCTGTACAACTCTGAGAAAGCCACAGAATGCTAATAAACCTTAGTTTCTCCATCTGACAAATGGAGATAATAACCCATGCCCTGTTCCCCTCATGGGGTCTTAAGGAAGATCTGAAAATGCTATGCAAACTATACCACTCTTAGGCAGGAAGGTATACTTTTATTTTTGTGATCCTTATCTTGAGAAATCTGTATGCAGGTCAGGAAGCAACAGTTAGAACTGGACATGGAACAACAGACTGGTTCCAAATCAGGAAAGGAATATGTCAAGGTTGTATATTTAACTTATATGCTTATTTAACTTACATGCAGAGTACATCATGAGAAATGCTGGACTAGATGAAGCACAAGCTGGAATCAAGAGTGCTAGGAGAAATATCAATAACCTCAGATATGCAGATGACACCACCCTTATGGCAGAAAGTGAAGAAGAACTAAAGAGTCTCTTGGTGAAAGTGAAAGAGGAGAGTGAAAAAAAGTTAGCTTAAAACTCAACATTCAGAAAATTAAGATCATGGCATCTGGTCCCATCACTTCATGGGAAATAGATGAGGAAACAATGGAAAGAGTGAGAGACTTTATTTTTGGGGGGCTCCAAAATCACTGCAGATAATGACTGCAGCCATGAAATTAAAAGACACTTGCTTCTTGGAAGAAAAGTTATGACCAACCTAGACAGCATATTGAGCAGCAGAGACATTGCTTTGCCAACAAAAGTCCNCAAAATCACTGCAGATAATGACTGCAGCCATGAAATTAAAAGACACTTGCTTCTTGGAAGAAAAGTTATGACCAACCTAGACAGCATATTGAGCAGCAGAGACATTGCTTTGCCAACAAAAGTCCATCTAGTCAAGGCTATGGTTTTTCCAGTAGTCATGTATGGATGTGAGAGTTGGACTATAAAGAAAGCTGAGCATTGAAGAATTGATGCTTTTGAACTGTGGTGTTGGAGAAGACTCTTGAGGGTCCCTTGGACTGCAAGGAGATCCAACCAATTCATCCCAAAGGAAATGAGTCCTGAATAGTCATTGGTAGGACTGATGTTGAAGCAGAAACTCCAATACTTTGGCCACCTGATGTGAAGAACTGACTCATTAGAAAAGTCCCTGATGATGGGAAAGATTAAAGGTTGGACGAGAAGGGGATGACAGAGGATGAGATGGTTGGATGGCATCACCAACTCAATGGACATGAGTTTGAGTAAACTCCAGGAGTTGGTGATGGACAGGGAGGCCTGGCGTGCTGCAGTCCATGAAGTTGCAGAGTCGGACACGATTGAGTGACTGAACTGAACTGAGCTAACTTATCTGCCAGCAAGGATCAGATAGCTGTGAGCATCCCATCTCTGGCCAGCTGGAGGCCATAGCTACATCTTATCCATTTCTCCCTTTAGTGATTGTAAAGGTGTGTCAAGTGGGCAAGCAGGTGAGAGATACTCCGAGGACAGTTGCTGCCGCTGCTAAGTCACTTCAGTTGTGTCCGACTCTGTGTGACGCTATAGACGGAAGCCCACCAGGTTCCCCTGTCCCTGGGATTCTCCAGGCAAGAACACTGGAGTGGGGTGCCATTGCCTTCTCCGCCGAGGACAGTTAGCATCCTGGATTCTTGATATTCCAAATCATCTGAACAGAGAGCCACTGTGACTTCCTCTCAGGTCCTTCACCGTGCCCCTCCAGTGATTCCACCTCATGTCACAGAATCAGAAGCCACTGAAGGTCAGATAGTGCCCGAATGAGGAACACCAGAAGAGAGCATTTCATTTATGGCCAATGCTCACTTTATCCCACAACTCTCTTATCAGCTATTAAAGCCTGAGCATGTCTGTGGGAAGATAAAGTACTTCCTGGGGATATAGACTGTCCTTGCTATGAATTTGTAAAATAAACTTTGGACTTATGTGAGGCAAGGAAGATCCAAACTCTTGTCCAGTGCTGATTTGTGGGACACACCTAGTTTGTCATTTGTTAGTCATTAAACTGAGCCAGAATGATATAAGCACTTGCTACCAGGAGTGTGAATCCAGAAGCCTGGAGCAAAGAAGACCTCCCTGGATGAACAACGTCCTTAAATTTGTTCTAAAATTCTGCAATGGGTCATAAAACTATTCTCAGTGTAGAGAATAGCCCAAAGTAGGTAAATGCTTTGCTAGCACTAATTCTTTTTGTTAAGCTCCCTAAAGGCACAGATAAGAGCATATAGACCTCTCTGTACCTTAATTTTTCTCTTGCCCTTTCTATCAGTATTCAGCCTGCATTGGTCCTTCAAGTCACCTATATTGCTGGTCTGACAGCTAGGTACTCCTGGGCAGGAGGGGGAGGAATTGAGCTGATTACCTGTTAACTTCTGTCTAAATGAAATAGATTTCCATATGCTTTAAAATTCATAGTTCTCTCTTCTGCATCCTCCTCCCGGATTTCCAAGCTTTCTCTATAAAAAGGCAATGTGACAAATTTCTTTGCCAAGCCTTGGATGTTGGGAACTCAGAGTTTTTATTTAATCACGGTGCTGAGTTCCTGTCTGGCCTTGAATATGCTATTTTACATTTCAAATATTCCATCTGTAATAGCAGAATGATAATTCTTCCCCATCTTGCAGGGAGTTGGGAGATGATTGATTGTTTAGTGTTTTAAAGAACTTTAGAGACACCAAGTGCTAAATGACTAGTGTTATTAAACACTCTCTAAACAGGTTAAAGATACTGGGGAAAGTTTGAAGCTGAAATATTGGTCAGCTGACCTGTCTTGGCATGAAATCTCCTCAGATTTCTCTTCCTATAGCACTCACTGAGTGATGAAGCTCTGCGTCTCTAACAGTAACGGAATCTGGGTCATTAACTCGGATTGTCAAAACCGTGCAGTTCTTTATTCCTTGTCCTGTTTTATTTTATGAGGACACAATTTTAAACCTTCATATCAGTAGAGATCACAATTATATAGTAAACATGCCTCAAAATAAGCTATTTTATCATGACATGGGCTATGTTTTATTTTAAGAAGATAGCTGGTGATTGACGTAAGAGGATCCTTGTCAAGTGCAACCTTTTGAAAGCAAAGTGTAGCTATCCTTGAGGTTTACAACTTCTGTGATGCTGACTGAATCTCTAAGATTTGGGGAAATTCTCTCTCAGTTTTGGTCCCTCTCTACATTTTATGCAGACTATTTCATTTGTCAACTAAATATATATTGCATTTCTATAATGAGTCAGCTAGGACACAAATATAAATATTATACATATTGTCTTGATCACAGAGAGCTTTATAATATTTATAACGTTGGAAAAACATGAATGTTTAATGATAGCTAAAATGCAAATTAAGGGGCTTCCCTGGCCGTCCAGTAGTTAGGACTCTGTGCTCCTACTGCATGGAATACAGATTTGATCCCTGGTTGGAGAACTAAGATCCCACCTGCCCTGCAGTATGACCAAAAAAAAAATTAAGATAAAAATATTTAAAAAAAAATAATAACTAAAATGCAAAGTGATATATAAATTAGTGTATAAATACAGATGAGGGTAACTACTGCCTTAGAGAGTCAGAAGAGTTCTCAGACATTGGGGACATTTAAATGGATAAATTTAACCTGATAAATATAACAAGGGGTAAGAGATGGAAGAGTATTCTTTGCAGAGGTGCAGAGGATGTAGGAAGTGTACTGAATATTCTAGGTTTACTATTTGTGACAGAATATGAAAGAGTGGTGTGTATATTTACCTATTGAATTGCACTTAAACACTCTGAAAGAGGCCCTTTTACCTTTATTGATCACAAATTAACATCTCTTCCAAGGAAGAGCTCCTCTTTTACAAATTCCCCTAACACACAGTTTACTTGACTTCTCATACAGTTTGGAGTGGGGGATAAAAGTCTGTTGAGGGTCACCTTCTGTCCCTCACAATGATCCAGAATTGCTCCCCTTTTCACCTTGTGCCTCTCAGGGATGACCAGAATCATAAGAAGTGCTCCTGACAGTGAGTGGCTGCTCTTCAGCAAGCCCCTACACTTCTAGTTTAAAGATCATGTATTAATGCCGGTTGCAGGGAGCCATGAAAGTCTTGGGGGATACCTGAACTCAGCCCTCTGGAGTGGAGCTACCAAGGTGCCATGACACTATGTGATTCTTTCCAGACTTCACTAGTCTCCAAGGGTCATATATTACAGAAATCATTTGAGCAGACTTCAACTACTTAGAGGGGGCCATAACATTGTAAATATTATCAATGATCAGAAGGTATTAATAATAAGTGTTGTCCAGAATGTGGAGAAACTGAAACCCTTGTATACTGTGGGTGGGAACAAAATATTGGGCAACTGCTATGCAAAACAGTTGAAGTTTCCTCAAAAAAATAAAATAAAAATAGAGTTCAAATATGATCTAGCAATCCTCCTTCTGGATATATATCCAAAACAACTGAAATCAGGATCTGTAAGAGATAAAAAGACCTTTTTAGATAGAAGTACATTGTGGCTGCTCTCTCTAGGTTCTTTCTATATTGGTATTTGAAATTCTTAGCACATGTGTGCTAAGTCAGTTCAGTCTTGTTCATCTCTGTGACCCTGTGGACTGCAGATTGCCAGGCTCCTCTGTCCATGGGATTCTCCAGGCAAGATTACTGGTGTGGGTTGCCCTGCCTTCTTCCAGGGGATCTTCCTGACCCAGGGATTGAACCTGTGTCTCTTACGTCTAACCTGCATTGGCAGGCGGATTCTTTACCACTAACTAGTGCCACCCGGGAAGACCTATAATCCTTAGACAACTAAGCAAAACTTTTTCTACTCTTTGTATAGAACTTATTGGCACTAATTTGAATAACAGAGCTGGGGTGACTCTCCAACAAAGAAGGAGTGAAGGCAGAAAACTTCCAACCTCTTCACCACTACCTTGCTGACATTTGGAACTCTGACGTTCTTTTCATCCTAATGATACGTTTTGACTTCTGAGCACTTATATGCTGGCCCCCAACTGTGATTATCTGTGATTAGCTCTCATTTGGTAAGGTGGATTCTGTTATTTGAGTCTCATTTAGGATGTTAGGAAATGCCAAATCCAGAGAAGACAAGATAAATTGCAAGAGTCAAGGACCAAAAGTGAAGCACAGGAGACAAAGGATGACTGAATCAAAGGAGCTGTGGATATGGGAAGAAAGGTTTTAGGATTCAGGGCCTGAGGAAAGAGGCAAGCTCCAGACTCCAGCAGAGCGCAGACAAAAAGGGCTCTGAGTGATTGTCTGGGATATTCACAGTTGTACATGACTTGTTTTGCTTTTGCGTCCCAGCTGGGGAGTAGTACAGTGGAAGAGTGAGGTGTGGGCAGGTTTAATCTTTTTAAAAGGTAATGGATATATTTAAATCACAAGTGATGGTAGGGGTTTTAAATTTTTTACTGATACACAGTCTTCATGTTAGGAAGGGGAATCGAAGCCAGAGGTATGAAGCTCTAATTATTAAAATATATGTATATATGAGCATAAGTTTGAGAAGCTTAAGGAGGTTGAAGAGAGATATAGTGTATTTTGGGAGTTAGTAAATCACACCTTACATGAGCAAATGTCTTTGTTTATCACAGCAGTCCACAGACTAGGTGGCAGGCCATATTCTACCCTTAAAGACAGTTTCAGACCTCTGACCTGGTTCTGTTCTTCAGGTTATCTAAGTAGCTTCCAGACAGCTACTATATTACATGGTATTTGTTGGGCTCATCTAGTATGTTATTAGAATAAGTGTAGAAGATATTCCTCGGAGAAGGCAATGGCACCCCACTCCAGTACTCTTGCCTGGAAAATCTCATGGACGGAGGAGCCTGGTAGGCTGCATTCCATGGGGTCGCTAGCAGTCAGACACAACTGAGCGACTTCACTTTCACTTTTCACTTTCATGCATTGGAGAAGGAAATGGCAACCCACTCCAGTGTTCTTGCCTGGAGAATCCCAGGGACGGGGAAGCCTGGTGGGCTGCCGTCTATGGGGTCACACAGACTCGAACACGACTGAAGCGACTTAGCAGCAGCAGCAGCAGCAGAAGATATTCCTACTGGTCCCTCTACTTGGTTGTTCAGTAGAATATTGCTTTGTCCTGGTTGGTACTGTAGTGGATTTACATGTGGTATTGACTCTCATGACCTGGTTCTGTAGGACTTCTGGCCTAAAATGGTTCTTATATTTTGAAAGGGTTGTAAAAAACACACACACATACACAGTGGGGGTCAAGGATGAAGAGAGAGAGAGAATGGTTAGGGGACAGAGGTTGTATGTAGCCTATAAAGCCTAAACTAGTTACCATCTGGCCCTTCACAGAAAAAGCTGCTACCCCCTGGTTGGTAAGACAGGCCCCCCTAGAGATGACCTGATTTATCCGCCAGCCTCAGGCAGCCTGACTTGGCAGAAGTCTTTCCATTCCAGGGCTTGCTGTGTCTCACTGTTGCTATCCAGCATTGTCCTGCAGCCTATAAAGCACACTGGCAGACTCCATTTCAACTCTTAATGGGTTGTGACGTGAAAACCGCTAGCACAAATGAGGCCCTTTCTAGGCATCCCTGCAGAATTAAACAGCCCATGGAGACCAGACCACAGTCTTTCTGTTGTGAGGCAGTGCTTCCCCAAGGCCTTTAGAAGTTTTAATTGCTGATGCCTTTTCCTGAAGATAAATAGTTACTGGTGCTGTCAGTCTCTCTCCTTTCACAAGCACTACAATCATAAAGAATTTATAGGAAGCTGCCCAAAATGTCCTAGATTTTTGAAATAAAGATTTTTAATCAATGAAAAAATGTATATGAATCGAAACTCATAATATTTACATAATATCTTCCCTCATTGATATCAAGAACACTATTAGTGATGCTCAATTACTTCATTTTTAAAGTGCTAGAGTCTACAATGATAAATATCTGTAGTTAAGAAACCAAAGATAATTTGGAAGCTAAGTTTCTCATTTTATGCTTAATAATAATAATAATGACAGTAACAGTAGTATCACTTTCAGTTCAGTTCAGTTCAGTCACTCAGTCGTGTCCAACTCTTTGCGACCCCATGAATCGCAGCACGCCAGGCCTCTCTGTCCATTACCAACTCCCGGAGTTCACTCAGACTCACGTCCATCAAGTCCGTGATGCCATCCAGCCATCTCATCCTCTGTTGTCCCCTTCTCCTCCTGCCCCCAATCCCTCCCAGCATCAGAGTCTTTTCCAATGAGTCAACTCTTCACATGAGGTGGCCAAAGTACTGGAGTTTCAGCTTTAGCATCATTCCTTCCAAAGAAATCCCAGGGTTGATCTC
>SJYX01006973.1:156502-168465 GCA_006410675.1 Oreotragus oreotragus
AGCAGCAGTAGCATACTATTCTGTATCTTGTTTTTGATATTATTATATCATTTTATGATATAGTATGGACTTCCCTGGTGGCTCAGATGGTAAAGAATCCACTGGCAATTCAGGAGATCTGGGTTCCATCCCTGGGTTGGGAAGATCTCCTGGAGGAGAGCATGGCAACCCATTCCAGTATTCTTGCCTGAAGAATCTCCATGGAACAGAGAAACCTGGCGGGCTATTGTCCATGGGCTCACAAAGAGTTGAACACGACTGAGCAACTAAGCCCACATTACATAGGACACAACTGAGCGACTAAGCACATGTTATATAGAATACAAATGTTTAATACTTTAATAATATCCCATTACGTGGATATATCAGAATGTTTAAAAATTGGATTTAAAAATTGATATTGAATAACACATCAGTGAATATCTTTTTATATAGACCCATCTCCACATATCTAATTATTTTCTAAGGTTATATCCTGAGGTAAAATACCTCAATTGAATATCATAGACTTAAGAATCTTGCTCTTCCAAAAAATGTTAATTACACCTTAATCAGGATTGTATTTGTATATATTTCTCATGTTCTTACATTATTATGATTTAAGATATTTTGCTACTTCAATAGGAAAAATTGCATCCTTGTGTTTGAATTTATATATTTCTCTTACTCCAAATAGATATTGCCTTTTTATCCTTTAAATTGAGTCTGAGCTACAGCTGTCTCTTATACACATCTAGATGTGTATAAGAGACAGACACTTGGTTAATACCATGAAAATTTTTAATGTTTAAAAATTATAATTAGAGAGTTATCATTCTCAGATTAAAGATACAAAATGATTAAACATACATAATGGATAAAAAATATCTTAGCTGATAGCCGTATCTACTGTTAATATTCCCGTTGCTGATTTTGAGCAGGTTCTGTATATGTAAAAGATTTTTAAAAGTAGATTTAAAAAATGTTCCCTGTAGAGCAATTCCAGTTATTCACCTCTGGTGAATGTTATTTTCTCTTTCCATTCCAGTCCTTCAGGAGATGGAAAAACAACCTTTTTATTGCTTCCCTAGCTAGTTTCTTCATGGTCTAGTCATCTTTCTTACAATCACCTAAGGCAGTGATCCTGGATTAAGAGATTTCTTTCCAATAAACTTCAAAAACAGTTTTCAAACCCTGTCAAATTCCTTTGGAATTTGTTTTTGAGTTGACTGCTCTGTTCCATGTTTAATGAAAAAAGCAAATGTATTATGATCAAAATGTATCAAAATCAGCCCCAAATCTAAACCTGCAAAAAGTATTATTATTTGAAAAAATGGCCCACGGTTAATTAAAAACACAGTTATTTTCTATGAAATATTCTAGTAATCAATTGGTATTAACAAAAGATACATTTTAAAGGTGAAAAAAGCTATACTTTATTGTATGTCAACTTAGCAGTGGAACTTTTAGATAGAAGGTTGATGTGCTGGTTCCAAATAAGATATCACATTTCAGTTGTACATTAAAAACAAAAGAAAAAAAAGCAGCCTAGGAACATATAAGAGAAAGGGCAAAGCAATTATTAGTGAGACGTTTTATGTAAATAGTACTGATTTTAGACAAACGAATAAACTCCATAATTAAAAGAATATAATAAATACTGATTTCCACATTCAGAAATAAGCTCAGTTAGTTATAAGTAAAGAAAGGAATAAACACAATTCCTATCTAAGCCAGCCTTGCTCTGTTCCGTGAACCATTGTTTTAAAATAAATTAATGTTACTTTTCTGAAAACAGATAATATTCAAAGAATGAAACTTGGAAACCAAAAAAATAAGGAAAGAACAAGTATTATCACATTACTTCCTTTACTGGGGGCAGCTGTTTCAGTTATTTCACAAAACAAAACAAAACAAAACTTTCTTTGTAATACACAGGATTTATAGAATTACAGTGAAGTTGCTCTAGCTAAGTGATATGTGCTTGACTCAAGCTACACCTGTCTCTTTCCTGACACTTTGAATACAGTGATTCAAAGACAGAAAAATAATATATATATTTGAGCCACGTAGCAGTAAACAGATGCAGCTGAAAATTAGCTTTCCTTCCCTGGTTTCCCCAAACTGCTTCTACTGAATCTGATTCTTCAGCTCCCCTTTGCCTATCCCTTCTCCTTCTCCTCCTCCACCCCTTCCTCCATCCTCCCCTCCTTCTGCATCATAATCTTTGGCTTAAATTAGCTAATATTTGTTTCTGTTGCTTGCAATCAAAGAAACATTAAGTCACGCATATGCTATTTTGTGGAGAAGGCAATGGCACTCCACTCCAGTATTCTTGCCTGGAAAATTCCATGGATGGAGGAGCCTGGCAGGCTGCAGTCCATGGGGTCGCTAAGAGTCAGACATGACTGAGCGACTTCACTTTGACTTTTCACTTTCATGCATTGAAGAAGGAAATGGCAACCCACTCCAGTGTTCTTGTCTGGAGAATCCCGGGGACGGCGGAGCCTAGTGAGCTGCTGTCTATGAGGTCGCACAGAGTTGGACACGACTGAAGAGACTTAGCAGCAGTAGCATACTATTCTGTATCATGTTTTTGATATTATTATATCATTTTATGATATAGTATGGACTTCCCTGGTGGCTCAGATGGTAAAGAATCCACTGGCAATTCAGGAGATCTGGGTTCCATCCCTGGGTTGGGAAGATCTCCTGGAGGAGAGCATGGCAACCCATTCCAGTATTCTTGCCTGAAGAATCTCCATGGAACAGAGAAACCTGGCGGGCTATTGTCCATGGGCTCACAAAGAGTTGAACACGACTGAGCAACTAAGCCCACATTACATAGGACACAACTGAGCGACTAAGCACATGTTATATAGAATACAAATGTTTAATACTTTAATAATATCCAATTACGTGGATATATCAGAATGTTTAAAAATTGGATTTAAAAATTGATATTGAATAACACATCAGTGAATATCTTTTTATATAGACCCATCTCCACATATCTAATTATTTCCTAAGGTTATATCCTGAGGTAAAATACCTCGATTGAATATCATAGACTTAAGAATCTTGCTCTTCCAAAAAATGTTAATTACACCTTAATCAGGATTGTATTTGTATATATTTCTCATGTTCTTACATTATTATGATTTAAGATATTTTGCTACTTCAATAGGAAAAATTGCATCCTTGTGTTTGAATTTATATATTTCTCTTACTCCAAATAGATATTGCCTTTTTATCCTTTAAATTGAGTCTGAGCTACAGCAGGAAAAGACATGAAATATTTTGTCTCCAACTGGCAATATGATCCATTGGTTTATAAATCAATTAGGTTATAAAAAGTTAAAAATGCGGTTGAGTGTTACATTTTGAATTGGTTTAGCCTTGTGCATTTATATAGATTTGGAATTCTTTCCATATAAATAATTTCATCTTTTTATTCATGTAGTGGGAATCCTTATATTCTTTTCCTGTCTCTTTTACAAAAGGCTTAGTTAAGTTCAGTGAAAAAATTGCCTTGATTTCTTTGGAGAAATATCTTAATATTACTTTGTGTGACCAACTTGCTCTAGGAATGACTTTTACAAGTTAGTACCTTTGACCTAGTATACATATTTGAAAATATAGTGTAGTCATATTAAAATATAACTCAGAAACTCAAAGACATGTTTTTCTATTTATTTATGTTTTTAGTTCATTTGTTTCTGGCTATCATGTTGAGAAAAAGATACTACAATTAAGCTCTCTACTTAAAGGCATGCGTCACTGAGGTGTTTGTTACAACATGGTCAGTAATCACTAGGCAGTAGTCTTCCTAAATTCACTCTTTTTTTTTATATCAACACAGTTGGCAAATTTTAATTTGTCAAATAACTACTGGAGATAAAGAAAATTCCATTCATAAAATTAATTACACGATGGCTTTAGAACTGATTTTCTTGTTGGTATTTATAAATGGTGGTGATGGTCAGATATAAGACAGAAAGGGGAACCTATAAAACTCTAAAGAAAACTATAAAGAAATTGAGATTAAGTGAAAGGTAATCCTAGGTGCAAATGTGTGTGTGTGCTGTGTGTTCAGTCGTGTCTGACCCTTTGTGACCCTATGAACTGTAGCCCTCCAGGTTCCTCTGTCAATGGGATTCTCCAGGCAAGAGTATGGAGTGGGTTGCCATGCCATCCTCCAGGGGATTTTCTAAGCCAGGGATGAAACCCACATCTCCTGTGTCTCCTGCATTGGCAGGAGAACTCTTTACTACTGTGCCACCTGCGAAGTCCAGGTGCAAATGCATACACAGGTGCATATCCACATGACTTACTTGTATATAAGATGGAAACGGATTTATGAATGGGTGCCATTCTTTGGCCCTATGATTTAGACATAAAGCTGTGAGGATAGAACAAGTTAAATCCCACCTACCTGAGGATATGCTTGTATACTTTGGGGCTTGGCTCAGGCACTTCTATTGCCAGGAGCCCTCCTCTTTTCTTAAACCTAGGCTCACCTCCCCCTTTAGTCTTATTGTTCTAGTTGATACTAGGTTCTAGTAATTGGTCTTCTGCCTGTAACTCTTCGGGTAAGACCGTGTCCTATACCTTCCTGATTCCCAGTTCCTGCTAGATGTGCAGTAAAAGCCTCTGTTCCAGACCAGCATTCAATCCTCCATCAGCCTGATGACTAACCTACAGTTGCAAGCTCGTCGCTGTTGCAGTGCTCTGCCCTCCTCAATGAAAGGTCTTTCAAGGAAGTGTTGCCTGCGAAAGCCTCCATCAGTACTTCCCATCCACGTGCAAGGCATTCTGCTACATTATCTTAAGTGTTTCTTCTGTCATCGTTGATTTTGCATGTTAACTTTCAGGATTATTTTGTCTAACAGTAATCACTATTTACTTGCCAATACTTTGGACAGATTCATTGTCTTCCTTTTCTTGCATTGAAGGGGTTTTAGAGCTACTTCCACTTATTCCATGTAACAATAAAATGGGCGACATAATCTGCTGAAATGGATATGACCAAGAGCAACAACAACGAAAATCTTGTGATCCTCTGACATTCATGATAGCCGTCAAAAAATGATTTAACTACTCAGTTTAGAAGATTATAATTATTTTTCTACACATGGCCATACAATAATTTCAATTTCCTTGCCAACTGTTCATTGCAGCATGGAGGATGACCAGATAGATATAGAGTAGTCAAGAACATTGATATCTCTGACTTTTCATCAGTTTTGTCCATTTTTATTCTTCAATAAGGGGACATAAGACACCTTTACAATGACTCTCAAATATTTTTGTAACCATCCTAGTATCAACAAAGGTCAAAAACAGTAATCAACATGCCTTGAGTTTTCCTTTGTTGTGAGTTATCTTTTCCACTGTTTTACATGAACTGTGCAAACACTACTGTGGTTATTATTGTTTAGTTGCTAAGTCATGTTCAACTCTTTTGTGACCCCATGGACTGTAGCCCACCAGGCTACAGATGTGCATTCAAAATAGTGGAAGAATCATCTTAAACTCTGCTTGGAAATATTTTTATCTTTGTGTGAAATATAAAGCTGGTAGCCTGGTAACCCCCAACTACTTGACATTAAATCAAAATATGGAAACAGATTTATGAATGGGTGCCATTCTTTTGGGTGCCATTTATGAATGGGTGTCAATCATAGTTTCCTCTCAACATTAATGCTAATCAGATAACTTAGTTATGTAACTCACTTTTGAATCTCTGTTTTCTCATTTATAAAATGAGGGTGAGGTGAGGTGAGGTGAAGTCGCTCAGTCGTGTCCGACTCTTTGCGACCCCGTGGACTGTAGCCTACCAGGCTCCTCCGTCCATGGGATTCTCCAGGCGAGAATACTGGAGTGGGTTGCCATTTCCTTCTCCAGGGGATCTTCCCGACCCAGGGATTGAACCCAGGTCTCCCGCATTGGAGGCAGACGCTTTAACCTCTGAGCCACCAGGGAAGTTGACTATAAAATGTTACATCCAATTTAGACGTTCTGTGATCTTTACAAACTTGGTAACATTCTAAAGAAGTACTCTTGGATTTTAAAGTCAAATATTTTGAACGATAATAATAATTTGAGGTATATGTTAAAAATATAATGTCTTTTGTACGTACCATTTTGTGATTTGTGTTAACTGTACCCTTTTTTCCTGACTGTAATCCTTGGTTTTGAGCTGGTATTGTCCATTATTCAGAAAAGAAATTTTAAATTTAGATTTGACTTTTTAAAATATGTTATCAATTAGAATTTCACTATGCTACATAATGATATTTTCAACAGATGTTATGTAAAATATAGTACTATAACTACTGAATATTCAGACACATATAGTGAAAACTTGCAAAAATGCTTAGTGACACTTTGAAAAAATTAGAATGTTTATAAGAAGCAATACACATTAACATGAATTCTTTGTTCCAAACACTACCAAAAGACATATAAGACTCTGACTGTGTTTTATGGTGTGTATATAAACTGTATAATAAGCTGATGTTTTTAAGGTAAACAGAAAAGTATATGATGTCACTAGCATCTGTACTTCAAATTTTCTGTACTTTCAAATTTAGAAAAAGTACTACATTTTCTCCCCAGCATTGGCAATGAAAAATTTCCCTTCCATCCACATTTTCTTAGCAATCTTTCTTATGACAGAGTTATAATCACAGATTGTATAACAATAAAACATCATCATTTAAAACGCAATTTCTGATTTTGTAAGTATATCATGTTCTAACCATTTCAGTTCAGTTCAGTTCAGTTTAGTCGCTCAGTTGTGTCCGACTCTTTGCGACCCCATGAATCGCAGCACGCCAGGCCTCCCTGTTCATCACCATCTCCTGGAGTTCACTCAGACTCAAGTCCATTGAGTCCGTGATACCATCCAGCCATCTCATCCTCGGTCATCCCCTTCGCCTCTTGCCCCCATTTAGTTAAGTATTAATAGACAGAAGGAATTTCAGGCTAGAATCTAGACGTCCATTCACCACAGTACATCCTACTGCTGCTATTTAGTCGCTAAGTCATGTTCTATTCTTTTGTGACCCCATGGACTTTAGCCCACTAGGCTCTTCTGTCCATGGGATTCTCCAGGCAAGAATACTGGAGTGGGTTGCCACTTCCTTCTCTAGCAGATCTTCCCAATCCAGGTGTAGAACTCGATTTGCAGCTACTGCATTAGCAGGTGGATTCTCTACCACTGGTCCACTGGAGAAGCCCAATACTTCCTGAGACCACCACATATTCCTAAATTTATAAACACTATTATTATACTATGTTTTTCTACCAATAAACAGTAAAACCAAAATTAAAGAGATATTATTCTGCCCTCCTCTCTTTAATCTGCCCAACTTCTGTTTAGTCTTCATGTCTCAGTTTTCACAGGGAGAAATATCTTGGCCAGTACCTAGGTTAGATCTCACTGCTCCCTGAAAATCATCTCTTATAATTCTCATTATGCTTTGTTGCTAATTTATTACCTAATGTCTGGTCCTGAGCTGCAAGCTTCATCAATCCAGGGACTGAGTCAGCATTGCTCACCACTGCATCTCCCACATCTCATAGAGCCTTGGCACAGAGTCACATAGTAGCTCTATTTTTTGAGAATGAACAACCTAGAGTATGTGTTTGATTTATTCAGATTCTTGTGATATCAGTGGACTTCCCTGGTGGTTTAGATGATAAAGAATCTACTTGCAATACGGGAGACCTGGGTTAAGTCCCTGGGTTGGAAAGATGCCCTGGAGAAGAGAATGGCAAGCCACTCCAGTATTCTTGCCTGGAGAATCCCCATGGACAGATGAACCTGGCAGGCTACAGTCCATGGGGTCATAAAGAGTTGGACACATATGAGTGACTAACACTTTTACTTTTCATGAGATTAGCAGTAAATAACAAAAAGTAAAACACTAAGTTGAGATGCAGCTTCTGGGAAGTAACTAGGTCCACTCACTGCTAACCAATTTACACCTGAGTATGTCTTAAGCACCCAAAGTGTTTTCAAGGTTTTAACCAAAAAGTTTATGAATTTGTACAAATTGCGTCTTTTCTTGAGGACCTGTGAATAGTTAAAACTGTGATTGTTATACACCAGTGTCCACAAACTATTATACAAAATGTAGATTCATTTCACTTACTAGTTTTATGGTCAGGAACAAGTTGTTAGCATTTACAAAGCTCAGTTTCTTCATCTGCAAGATGGATATTGCAATGCCTTTCATATTTAGTCATATATGTTGTTCTTGAGAGTTGAGTTGGGTGAATTAATTTGTATGCAAGTTTCTTCTGGAGCACTCTATGACTGTACTGGGTTTGCACTATGATTAGAGCATGCTGCTGTAGTTATTTCAAAGAGAGTATAAGCTACAGTGGTGTCTGCTTGAAGAAAGATAAAACAAACATCTGTTATTTTATAGCTATTTCATTCCAGTTTTTAGCAAACTCTTGATGGTTGCAGTCAATGGATCTACAGAGACATTTGCTTCAGAACATATGATGAAGATTTACCTGGCTAAGAGCCATCATGAGAAGCAGAATTTGTCACATGTTTGTATATCCAAAGGTTTTGAAGGGAGGAAAATCTCTTTAGAAATACAATAATACTGTTCATATTATGAACTGCGATGTCTCCCCTGGCATCAATTTTAACTGAGCACAATTCTTTTAAAACTTCTTTGAACATTTATGCAATTAATTCAAATGCGAAAATCAATTAACTGTGTATCCTATAGTCAAATCAGTTTCAAACCAGTGCCCCAAATTTCAAGAGGACTTTGAAAGCACAACCAAAGTAAAATGGAACAAAATGAAATATTTAGTGCCAGCAAAGAAAATGTTTCATTATTTTTTTCAAGCTAAACTACAGCTCCATAATATTATGTAACTTACTAAATATGTCAGGGTTGCACTAATTATGATATTTTAACACACCAGGGTGATTGTATCTTGATATGTATCAAAGGCAGAGGACTTTGGAGAAAGACATCAAGAAGCCTTGGTTCCCACAGGTATTAAAGCCAGATAGACTTGATGTTCAAATGTCTCTTAAAATTAAGTGTGGATTCTTAGGTAAATTAATTAAACCTATTGGGTTTAGGGTTGTTTCGAGGTAAATGCCAGGTGTGGGGTCTGCACTGAGTGACTACACCAGTGGGATCTCTTTAAGTGTGTATTGTGGGACAGGAGCCATCTTTGCTTGCATTTCTGTGCTCTGTCCTCATACATCCACTTGTGGGCTGGACAGAGGCAATGCCCTTGTCAGAGGCAAAAACTTGGGCAATGCAACTGCTCATTTCCATAATGATCTTTTAATAAAAGACATTGTCTTTAATTACAATATCATTTTCCCTCTTGTGGAGTGTGACACAATGATGACTGAGTCAACTGAATCCCTAGGTCAAAGACTGTAAGTTGTTCAAATGATTTCAGAAGCCCTGGAAATGTCCCTGTCCCATGGATAACAATGAATGTTATTCCTTGCCTCATCTGTTTGTATTAAAACTAAACTGATTTTATCCAATAACTTTTTCTTTTTCTTGGTATTGCAAATATCTTGAGAGGAGTCCCTGTGGAAATTTATCAGTAAACATAGAGAATCTCTGAGGAGGTTTTGGAAGGAGTATTGAGATATAGAGCTGAGGGTTATAGGCCTATGGACAGGAAGAAAATCTTACTTAAGAGACTAGTAGTACAACACAGGAGGCTAGACTAGCAATGAATATGTATTTCTTTTTAAAAATGGATATCAGTTAATGTCTATTATTAATAGCTCCACAGTTTCTTAACCGTGTGATTTCCTGTAGGAAATGATCCCCTTTATGTGCTGTGCTAAGTTGCTTCAGTCGTGTTCGACCCTTTGTGACTCTATATTACTTAAGAGACTAGTAGTACAACACAGGAGGCTAGACTAGCAATGAATATGTATTTCTTTTTAAAAATGGATATCAGTTAATGTCTATTATTAATAGCTCCACAGTTTCTTAACCGTGTGATTTCCTGTAGGAAATGATCCCCTTTATGTGCTGTGCTAAGTTGCTTCAGTCGTGTTCGACCCTTTGTGACTCTATAGCCCGCCAGACTCCTCTGTCCATGGGATTCTCCAGGCAAGAATACTGGAGTGAGTTGCCATGCCCTTCCCCAGGGGATCTTCCCAACCCAGGGATCAAAACTACGTCTTCTGAAGCTCCTGCATTGCAGGCGATTCTTTACTGCTGAGCCACTGGGGAAGCCTCTTCATCTGTCAATTTCCAAATCTTAAAGTGGGAATAATAATACTTATATTTCATAGGTGGTTGTAAGCGTTAAATGCATTAATAGGTGTAAGATGGTTAGAATACTGCCTGGTGCATACTAAGCATGGAGACAATGACACATTTTTAAACTGACAACAACCAAATTTCTTTAGAAAGGTTAATTTTAACAATTGTTAAGTAATCAAAGTACCCTCATTAAGAACTATTTTCACATCTACATTGTTGAGTAAACAGGTAAAATTTTGCTTATATTTAATCTTTGGTCCCCAGGGATCATTACTTTGTTTCTACATTTAACATGTTAGTTGATAATAGTCCTCATAAGTTCATTAAAATGAGTGATATCTTGGAGATAAAAATTTTAACAGATACCATCTACTAATTTTCTGATCTTTGTCAAGTATCATCTAGTTATCAGAACTTAGCTATTTGGTTTGTTATTTTTAAAAGTGAATTTGTTTTGGTATTTGATATTGAGTCACCTACAGTTAGGCACTTGTCATCTTCCTAAGTATATTGAAACAATTCCTTTTGTTGTTGGGAAATGTGTTGTAATTTATACCAATGAGAAGTCATTAACAAGGCTTTTTAAGTGGTGTGATATGCAAAACTCTCTTAAATAGAAAAATCAATGTTCATTATTGCAAAATTCTAAAAATTAAGTTATCTGAAAGATAGCAAAATTAGTCTGTAGTTACTTAACACTCAGAAAGAACACATGGATAATGCAGTGGAATGATTTTTTCCTTTATTCTCTCACAGCTGCTAAATAATGAAAAGGGAAAATCACAACCAAACTAGTTTGAACAATAATTTCCATCATTCAAAGAGAGCAAAAGATGCACACTGGGGAATGAAACAACAAGGTAAATATTGTTGGAGTTATATATACATACATACATATCAGTTCAGTTCAGTCGCTCAGTCGTGTCCGACTCTTTGCGACCCCATGAATCGCAGCACGCCAGGCCTCCCTGTCCATCACCATCTCCCGGAGTTCATTCAGACTCATGTCCATCGAGTCCATGATGCCATCCAGCCATCTCATCCTTGGTCGTCCCCTTCTCCTCCTGCCCCCAATCCCTCCCAGCATCACAGTCTTTTCCAATGAGTCAACCCTTTGCATGAGGTGGCCAGAGTACTGGAGTTTCAGCTTCAGCATCATTCCTTCCAAAGAAATCCCAGGGTTGATCTCCTTCAGAATGGACTGGTTGGATCTCCTTGCAGTCCAAGGGACTCTCAAGAGTCTTCTCCAACACCACAGTTCAAAAGCATCGATTCTTCGGTGCTCAGCTTTATTCACAGTCCAATTTTCACATCCATACATGACCACAGGAAAAACCATAGCCTTGACTAGGCGGACCTTAGTCGGCAAAGTAATGTCTCTGCTTTTGAATATACTATCCAGGTTGGTCATAACTTTTCTTCCAAGGAGTAAGCGTCTTTTAATTTCATGGCTGCAGTCACCATCTGCAGTGATTTTGGAGCCCAAAAAAATAAAGTCTGACACTGTTTCCACTGTTTCCCCATCTATTTCCCATGAAGTGATGGGACCGGATGCCATGATCTTCGTTTTCTGAATGTTGAGCTTTAAGCCAACTTTTTCGCTCTCCTCCTTCACTTTCATCAAGAGGCTTTTTAGCTCCTCCTCACTTTCTGCCATAAGGGTGGTGTCATCAGCATATCTGAGGTTATTGATATTTCTCC
>SJYX01006973.1:172762-186472 GCA_006410675.1 Oreotragus oreotragus
TTTTTTTTTTTTTACTTTCATAATTTTATTTTTACCTTTATATTACTGAGCCATCTGGAATTTATTATTTTTATTTTTTAAATTAATTTATTTTAATTGGAAGTTAATTTGTGTATAACATTGTAGTGGTTTTTGCCATACACTGACATGAATCAGCCATGGGTGAACATGTATTCCCCATTCTGAACCCACCTCCCACCTCTCTCCCCATCCCATCCCTGGGGTTCATCTCAATGCACCGGCCCAGAGCACCCTGTCTCATGCATCAAACCTGGACTGGTGATCTGTTTCACATATGATAATATACATGTTTCACTGCTATTCTCTCAAATCATCCCACGCTCACCTTCTCTCACAGAGTCCAAAAGTCTGTTCTTTGCATCTGTGTCTCTTTTGCTGTCTCACATATAGGGTCATCGTTACCATCTGCTCACTCGTGTCTGATTCTTTGCGACACCATGGACTGTAGCCCACCAGGCTCCTCCATCCATGGTATTCTCCAAGCAAGAACACTGGAGTGGGTTGCCGTTTCCTTCTCCAGGGAATCTTCCCTACCCAGGGATCGAACCCAGGTCTCCTGCATTGCAGGCAGATGCTTTAACCTCTGAGCCACCAGGGAAGCCCTTAAATTCCATATATATGTATTAATATACTGTATTGATTTCTTTCTGACTTACTTCACTCTTTATAATAGGCTCCAGTTTCATCCACCTCATCAGAACTGATTCAAATACATTCTTTTTAATAGCTGAGTAATATTCCATTGTGTATATGTACCACTGTTTTAGTATCCATTCGTCTATCAATGCACATCTAGATTGATTCCATGTCCTGGCTATTGTAAACAGTGCTGCAGTGAACGTTGGTATACACGTGTCTCTTTCAATTCTGGTTTCCTTGGTGTGTATGCCCAGCAGTGGGATTGCTGGGTCATATGGCAGTTCTATTTCCCGTTTTTTAAGGAATCTCCACACTGTTCTCCATAGTGGCTGTACTAGTTTGCATTCCCACCAACAGTGTAAAGAGGGTTCCCTTTTCTCTGCACCCTCTCCAGCGTTTATTGTTTGTAGACTTTTTGATAGCAGCCATTCTTACTGGTGTGAGATTGTACCTCGTTGTGGTTTTAATTTGCATTTCACTGATAATGAGTGATGTTGAGCATCTTTTCATGTGTTTGTTAGCCATCTGTGTCTTCTTTGGAGAAATGTCTGTTTATTTCTTTGGCCCACTTTTTGATTGGGTCGTTTATTTTTCTGGAATTGAGCTGCAGGAATTGCTTGTATATTTTTGAGATTAATTTTTTGTCTGTTGCTTCGTTTGCTATTATTTTCTCCCATTCTGAAGGCTGTCTTTTCACCTTGCTTATAGTTTCCTTCATTGTGCAAAAGCTTTTAAGTTTAACTAGGTCCCATTTGTTTATTTTTGCTTTTATTTCCATTACTCTGGGAGGTGGGTCATAGAGGATCCTGCTGTGATTTATGTCAGAGAGTGTTTTGCCTATGATTTCCTCCAGGAGTTTTATAGTATCTGGTCTTACATTTAGGTCTTTAATCCATTTTGAGTTTATTTTTGTGTATGGTGTTAGAAAGTATTCTAGTTTCATTCTTTTACAATGGTTGACCAGTTTTCCCAGCACCACTTGTTAAAGAAATTGTCTTTTCTCCATTGCAAGTCTCTTCAGTGTCTAATTTCTGCCCTGACACAAGGGGCAAAGGTGGTCACTCATTTAGGTTTGCTTGTTCAGTTGTGCTGTGGGGGGTGGTTGTGGTGAATGCTGCAAACAAATATCACTGGCGTGTGGGGGTAGTGCTCACAGTGTCTGGGCCACACTGGGTTTGCCCCCGCTCACAGCGCGTGTGCTTTTCCAGTCTACACTGCTCAGGCTCCAGGTTGCTCTTCAGGGGAACTGTCTAAAGCAGGCCCTGGGTTGTGTGCACTTCCCAGGTCTAAGTTGCTCAGGTTCAGATTCTCGGGTACTCCACAAAGGCACAGACTCAAACGGGTCTGCCTCAAATGTGCCCTTCTCAGGTCCGAGGAGCTCAGGTGACCAGGTGCTTGGAGAGAGCACTCTCCCAGGTGTGCGGTGTGTCTTATCACCTCCATGATCCTGGCCACTTGGTTTCCTGGGTGCACAGTGAGAATGCCGTCTCAGGTGTGCCATGTCTCCTCTGGGGTGCTAATCTATGACTGCAACCCTCTTGTCAACCATCCAGGAACCCAGGAAGACTTGGTTAGCAACTGGGAGCCTGCTTGCAGTTTGGTGGAGGATGCCATGTCTGAGGCCAAGATTGCCCTTCACCTTCCCTCTCTGGCTGCTGCCCGCCTTCCTCTCTGCCTTTGGCAGGGGGAGGGGCCAGTCTGCAGCTGGCTAGCTCTCCTCTGGTATTTGCTCAGTCCTTTGTTTTGTGAGCAAGACTGGCAGTGCCTTAGGTTAGAGCTTTTAGCAGGAAAGTTCTCTCTCTCTCTCTTTTTTTCCTCTCTCTGGCTATCCCACAGTTTGGGTTGCTATCTCATGTTAGCTCCTCAGATTGTCCTCAGGGCATTCAGGCCCAGTCCTTACCCTAAGCATGCAGCCCACACCTCCCTGTTCAGCCCCCATTCTCTGCCAGCAGATTCCCAGCTCCGCTGGGACAGTTAGATGCGTAATCTGTGTTTTTTTTGTTTTTTTTTGTTTTTTCCTGGTTATGTTGCCTTCTGAGATTCTAGAACTCCCCACAGACCCGCTGTTAAGAGGGTTTCCTTCTGTTTGGAAACTTCTCCTCCTTCATGACACCCTCCCAGGATGGGTCTCCATCCCTAACTCTTTTTTGTCTCTCTTTTTATCTTTTATATTTTGTCCTATCTCCTTTTGAAGAGAATGGGCTGCCTTTCTGGGTGCCTGGTATCCTCCGCCAGCGTTCCGAGGTTGTTTTGTGGAATTTGCTCAGCGTTCAATTGATCTTTTGATGAATTTGTGGGGGAGAAAATGATCTCCCCATCCTATTCCTTTGCCATCTTAGGACCGCCCCCTCAATTTGTTTTTCTAACACACGAACTAGTGAGTCAGCAAATACATTATATTATCAAGCTGGAAGTGAAAGTGTTAGTCGATCAGCTGTACCTGACTCTTTGAAACCCCATGGACTTTTGTCTGCCAGGCTCCTTTGTCCATGGAATTCTCCAGGCAAAAATACTGGAGTGTATAGTCATTCCTTTCTCCAGAGAGTCTTCCCAATCCAGGGATCAAACCTGGGTCTACCCCCGGATTCTTTCCCATCTAAGCCACCAGAGGAGCCCATTATCAAGCTAAAAATTATAGTCTACCTTGTTTCACCTAAAGTTGACAATTTTTTAATGATAGAAATAGTATAAGTCACAAACTGATCCACTTAAATTGTAATGTAGTTTTCAAGCTGTACAAGGTAGGCAGAGGGTTCCTTGGTAGCTCAGCTGGCAAAGAATCCACCTGCAGTGCAGGAGACCTTGGTTTGACTCCTGGGTTGGGAAGATTCCCTGGGGAAGAGATAGGCTACCCACTCCAGTATTCTTGAGCTTTCCTGGTGGCTTAGATGGTTAAAAAATCCTCTTGCAATGTAGAAGACCTGAGTTCGATTCCTGGGTTGGGAAGATCCCCTGGAGGAGGGCATAGCAACCGACTCCAGAATTCTTTCCTGGAGAATCCCCATGGCCAAAGAACACTGGCAGGCTACATACAGTCCATGGTGTCACAAAGAGTCAGACACGACTGAGTGACAGCACAGCACAGCAAGGTAGGGAGAATGAAAAAGTATATGATTCTTTAGAGGTGATAATACATAATCAACATTTATCAAGTGTATTCAGTAATCTAGTCTTGTGAATAAAATCTCACTTATGTTGATACTGAGTTTCATGGTGATCTTATAAGGTAGTATTATGACTGCTATTTACCCTCCTGGAATGCCCAGGATTCACCCAGTTCTCATTACTGATGACTAGCAGAACTGGGATCAATATCCCTATGAATCTGATTTCAAAGACGGTGCTCTAGTCACTTTTTCACCCAGCTTCATGGCTAATATTTTAAATATTTTTTGACTTTATATTTTCTATGTAACACATGTACTCATATTAATAGACACAGACTATCTTATAAAGGCTAAATTCTAACAACCAAATTCTTATCATTTTAAAAATGTCTAAATTCCATGTTTCAGTGTAAAAAAATTCATCTTAATGTATAGCCATAGTTAGNGCTAATATTTTAAATATTTTTTGACTTTATATTTTCTATGTAACACATGTACTCATATTAATAGACACAGACTATCTTATAAAGGCTAAATTCTAACAACCAAATTCTTATCATTTTAAAAATGTCTAAATTCCATGTTTCAGTGTAAAAAAATTCATCTTAATGTATAGCCATAGTTAGATTTTATTTTTGCTGTTGTCACCTTGAATTTCTAATAAAATAGAAGGCAGAAGTAACTGCAAGTGTATAATCTTTGAGAGCTGTCAGTACATATTTTAAAGCCACCCTACTTGATGTTTTAAGGAATTTTAGATTAGGTATGAAAAATATATATTGTTATGCCCTATGGCATTTTCTGACCTGTCATGATGCCATTCAGCTTAGAAATAACTATCCATAGATGTTGACAATATATTTGAGAATAAAGAGGCCATTTTGGAAATGCGTGGAGGTTAATATTATGCACACGAAACTGTGTGCTTTCAGCTCTCTCACACCCTGTCAAATCTGAGCAATTATTCTACCAACTTGCTGCCTGGTCCCCGCCCCCACATCATTTCCTTAAATTGCTATGGAAATTAAATCGTGAGAGACACTCTTCTTGCAAAGATGCCTCCTTCAGAATCCTCCCTGCTTTACTCTAGCCAATTTGGAATGAAAAATCAGCCCACATTTCCATGGAACTTAGAAAGGCCTGGGCCAGAGCTAAAAGGCATAATTTGTCTGACATCTGTGTTCCAGCATCATATTGCATCAAAACAATCCATGATGCTCAGATGAAAGTAAGCATCCTGTTGTATTAACTGAAGCAGTTAACAAGATAATGGCAGCCACTTTCTATTCTCGCATTCATAGAATCACATCCCATAAGGACAATTATATTTGTAAAGTATCCAACTCCCATTACGTTATTTCACGACCACATTGATATGTTGGATATATTTTTCTATTATTTTGTTTTCATTTTTTTCCCCCAATGAGTGTTGTGTGTAGCACTGCTGTGGAGGCCAGAGTTTTTCTTGTGATTTTTTTTGTTTTGTTTTTAGTCTTTATTAAAAGAAGTATCCAACTCCCATTACGTTATTTCACGACCACATTGATATGTTGGATATATTTTTCTATTATTTTGTTTTCATTTTTTTCCCCCAATGAGTGTTGTGTGTAGCACTGCTGTGGAGGCCAGAGTTTTTCTTGTGATTTTTTTTGTTTTGTTTTTAGTCTTTATTAAAAGAAACTAGATGTCTGATTACTGGAGGCAAGAGCTTACTGATAACTTGCAGGTGCTTTCCCTTTGCCACACTTACTCACTGTCATAGGCAGGTGATTAGCCAGCCCTGCTCTGTGGCTATGTTGTTAGCCAACAATGACTTAACGGTGTTGAAATGACTACTGGGAGCCAAACATCTGGGTAGGCCACTTTTCATTGCTGAGTTTATAGGCAAGACATCGTTTCTAAAGTTTTGGAAACCCTTGCATCTGCTCCTTTTATAGTCACTGGCAGTGTACTCAAATTGCTAAATGCCCTAATAGTCTCAAAGCTCAGATCTTGCATACAACTTCAAATCTCCTCTCTTTCTTAAAAACAAACAAACAAAAAACAGCTTCTAAATGTAAATTGATCTCAGGTGGCGCTAGTGGTAAAGAACCAGTCTGCCTATATGGGAGCCATAGGAGGCCCTGTTCAGTTCCTGGGTCGGGCAGATCCTCTGGAGAAGGAAATGGCAACCCACTCCAGTATTCTTGCCTGGAGAATCCCATGAGAGAGGAGCCTGGCCAGCTACAGTCCACAGGGTTGCAAAGAGTCAGACACGACTGAAGCAACATAGCACATACTATATGTTAGTTAGACAGAAGTAATGTATAACTTGAATATTAGAGGAGGGATGTCTGTTAAAGTAGAGATTGGGACCCTCAGACTCTGTAACTCCTTAAGATAGATGCTGTGTCAAGGAGACATGAAGAGTGTTGCGGGGTTGAGATACAGAATAGCAGGAGCACTTAACCGAGGAAGGTGCCTGAATCCAGGTAACTAAAAAATGAGACGATATGATAAGACTAGCTTTCCTGATTGACTCTTCCTAATCAGTAACTACTTAACATTCTGCAAATGTCCTGTTTCTACTCCAGATTTTTGTCCTTTAGGGAAGAGGGATAAGTAAGGGTCTCTGAGGTCCAAGTTGGAGTTTTCCAGCTTTGGATATGACTGAAAAATAGCTTCATAAATACAGAATTAGGAGAAGTAAAGTTAAATAGTGGATCCTCACCTTTTGCAGCATATATCACAAACAAATTTGGCCCTGGTATTTTGGATATGTTGTCTCCCACTAAATTGTCAGATTATGGCCTTACAAAGTTAGAGCTCAGTTTCTTTAAGGATTCTCCTTCCCAGTTTAACTGGATTCTTTATGTATGTGTGCTGTGTGCTCAGTTGTGTCCAGCTCTTCAAACACTATGGACTGCAGCTCATCAGACACCTGTGTCCATGTCTCCAGGCAAGAATACTGGAGTGGGTTGCCATTTCCTCCTCCCCGGGATCTTCCTGACCCAGGGACGGAAGCCATGTCTCTTGAATCTCCAGCACTGGCAGGGGAACTCGTTACCACTGTGCCACCTGGGAAGCTCAGTCTTAATTATATCTGCTGTTATGCCTTTTTGTACTCAGTTTCTCTGTTTTATCCAACAAAACACACCCCAAACAGTGCCTTTCAACATGTGGCCTTAGATCCACCACACACAGTGAGCTGAAAAGAAAGATATGCCTAATTGTGATAGTCAATTGTATAGCTCACTCCCCTTTTTCTCTTGAAGTCTTTCTCAGCTATTCTATCCCAATTTTCCACGCCCTGTCATACAACTCTTAGAGCTGTCTGTTTGCGTTTGTCAGACTTTGAATAGTAGGGTGAAATAACTGCTCATTTTCAGTCTGGAAGACCAATACATGCTTTAATTATATCTTTGGTAGTTTAGCAATGGCATTTTCAGAAGCCTCTAGAAAGACTTTTCCATCAAACACCCACTGTTGGGGGACTGATGTGAATCCCACCAGCGGAAGCTTTGGGCTAACCAGCATTCCAGGATTCCTCCTGCTGGATGGCTATGGAGACTCATGATTTACAACTTCACATCCTGGTTCCTTAAAGTGAAATTGGAAACAAATGTTGCAATAGAGTCTACCACTTTTCTGGTAAATGCACAATGAGCAAGAATCTTGTGGGAGGTTTTGTTCTTTCCACAACAGTGTGTTTTGATGATACTTCATGGGAATTGTGTGAGGAAAAGGAAAAAAAAAATGTGGCTTATACTTAGTAGCTAGAACAAAACCTTCTTTTAGTAGTTATGGAAAAACTTAAAGCACAACAGAATCATGAATGTAATAGAGATAGCTGTTATGTGAAAAGTTAGTAATGGAACTAGTTTTATTCTAAACACTTATTCGTGAATATTAATGCCAATTTTACATAACTTTTTCTCACACTTTCTTTGATAACCATGGCTTCTTCTCCTTATCATGAAGAATATCTAAATTTACAAGGACTGCTTTAGTATTTCTCTTAAATTCCAGAGTTTCTTGATTTTGACTCTAGTGTATTTATGTTAGTTCTAAAATTAGTATTTTATTTTTCATTTGAGAATGTAAAGTGGAAAAAAGAGCAGATATTATTCATAATATAGTTACTTCAGCCTTGTTAATAATTAGTTTTATACATTTGGAAAAATTATTTCAAATTCCTAAGCTTCAGTTTTCTTATCTTTAAAATAAGTTTATAAGAACTATAAACTCTTTCCTAGTGCCTACGATTTATGATTCTATGTTGAAGAGCTTTGTTTTTACTCTACCATATTTTATGCATGACATTATGAAAACATAATGGCAAAAAGTGACTGATTCAAACGAGTAGAAGATATCCAAATACAGAAAGCAGAAGACACATAAGATAAACAAGCAGAGAAAGTATATATACACAACTCTTCCTGTCCTAGATATGTAAACAGTGGCGAAATGTTTGTAATGAAGTAAGGGATACATTCTAAATAGAAAAAGGATCGGTTCCTTGTATCAAGTGACCTATGTGTTGAACATTCTTTCAGTAAATATTGCTCACTTCTATATTATGGAATAGCGAAAAGAATATTGGATCTACTTTCCCAAATGTGTTGCTTAAAGACCTATGTGACCTTAGTTGAATCACTTACTACAGGTTTTCTTTTATAAAATTAACAAATTTGAACTTATTTATTTCTGAAGAGCGTTACACTTGGGAAAAGTTTATGTTACAACTTATAGGGATATATGGGATGGATTGGTAGTGTTTAGATTTTGGAACCAGCAAATCTGGCTCAGAATCTTAGTCTTCCCCCTTTCTTTTCCTACCTGTGTGCATTTGGTCAAATCGGTGTCACCGAGGTGACTGGTTTTATAATTGGTAAAACTTCGGGAGCTTACTAAATTAAAGTCCTCGCTCACGTGACAGTCCAAGACAAGTGTTCCTATTAAAAGGTCTGCTTTCCACTCCATGTTGTTTGGGAACTTGGGTTCTTCCAAATCTGTCTGCACCTTGGAATCCCTTTTTAGGGTCTAGGGAAAAGAAGACAATGGAGAATCCTCATCTTCTTTTTAAAAGTCTTGGCATGGAGGTGGCACAACACTTTTGTTCACACTCTTCTGCTGTGAATCAATATCTGGTTACTCTTGGATGCTAGGAAGGCTACCAAACACAGGCCCTTTCTCATCAACAGTCTCTAGAGAGAATACCTTTTTATGGACTAACAACAGACCCTGGCACAGTGGGCATTCAACATTTTTTTCATTACCACTTCCCCTATTTCCTGATTAGAGCTCCATCTTACAGATCTAACAGAAGGATGGAGAAGAAGCATCAAAAACACTCTGCTCGGCAAAGTTGCTTCTTTCTTAGGCATTGTATTCTGAAGGGCATGTGTAAGGTATTGATGCTCTGTGCTAAGTTGTTTCAGTCGTGTCTGATTCTTTTCAACCTCGTGGACTATAGCCCACCAGGCTCCTCTGTCCATGGGATTCTTCAGGCAAGAATACTGGAGTGGGTTACCATGCTCTTCTCCAGGGCATTTTCCCAATCCAGAGATCGAACCTGCATCTCTCACATCTCCTTCATTGGCAGGCAGTTTTTTTTTTTTTTTTTAACCACTAAAGCCACCTGGATATATGCTATATATTAATATCTGGGAAGTGCTTAAAAATATTGTTCTAGCATAAAATAGACTACAATTTTTAAGTTATGATGCCAACAATAATATTTTCCCTTGAAAATGCTTCTAACATACCACACATTTTATTATTAGAGCAAAATAATTTCTTGGTTTATATAAAGCCACAAATCACTCTGTATTTATCATCTTTATACCTTCTTAGGAAGTTTGCTATTCATCCAAGTCCTCTTGGAAGTGAATTGACAAAAAAAAAATACTTCAGTCCTGTATGAATGAATTCAGAAGTAGTACATGACTATTTTAGGATGCTTCTGAGTCAAAGCTGTGTTGTTGTTGTGTTGTGTGTGTGTTCAATATGTTACTGGAGCAATAATTTGCTTCAAGAATTTCACTATGTTTCCTATGAATTACTGTATTCAAATAAAACAGCCTTTAGCATTACAGCTTCATGCTGTTTTTAAGGAAATAAAATACCCTTTGTTATTCCCTGAAAGTTGTGTTTTACTTTCTGATTATTGTCCACATAACAGTTCTCTCTGGTATCTATTAGCAAAAGTCCAGATGGCTGAAATAAAATTGATAAAAACAACTTGAAACTTCCATCTCTAGGCAAGTTTCTGCTCTGCGATGTATGTCTAAATATTAGGCAGAGTAGACTGACAGCCCATATCTGTCTTCTGTGGGAACACGCTGGGCTGTTTCCCCCCACTGCGACTGTCATCCTTCTTTGTACTCACACTGCCAATGGCCGACTGATCCCCTAAAAAAATGAAGAGAAGGGGAGAGAGAAGCTTCCACGCTGGCTTCTCCACTGATAGAGTTTCCAGCAGAAATACATTTCATTCAATTAAATCAAACCACATCTACTGAACACAGTCACTGGGCTGAATGCTTTGCAAAAATAGACCGTAATGCAACATGGCCCCTGTCTGTGAGTTTATGCTAGGTGAGGTGACAAATTTATAGAGTAATAAAAACCCTGTATAATATCATATATGAAATGAATCGCCAGTCCAGGTTCGATGCATGATACTAGATGCTTGGGGCTGGTACACTGAGATGACCCAGAGGGGGATGATATGGGGAGGGAGGTTCAGGATGGGGAACACGTGTATACCTGTGGCAGATGCATGTTGTTGTATGGCAAAACCAATACAATATTGTAAAGTAATTAACCTCCAATTAAAATAAATAAATTTATATTTTAAAAAAGTTCTATAATATTGTTTTATGAGTGTTATGAGAGGTTACCTTCTGATAGCAAAAAAAAAAAAAACACCCATGCCCCAAATTGTCAGCACAATGGGATACCACTGTACACTCGGTGAAATAGCAAGACTAAAAATGTCAGGTAAGGAGAGAATTTGGAGAAGGTGGAGCTCATATACGTTATTGTGGAGACTGTAAAATGGTATTGATACAGCTACTCTGGGAAAAAGTATGCCAGTTTCTTTGAGCCTACAACCACCCTAAACCCAGCAGTCCTGCTCTTAAATGTTTATCTGAGATACATGAAAATATAGGTTTCCAAAAAAACTTTTACAAAAATGTTGATAGCAGCTTTAGTTGTACTGGTGTCTGTCACTGGGAGGATGGCTTAACAGTGGAATACTACTCAACAGTGAAGAGGAATATACTACTGATCCATCCAGCAATACAAATGACCCTCAAACGCATTAGTCAAAAAGGCCTAAAAAATGAATCAATACTGTGCTATCCCATTTATATGAAGTTCTAGAAAAAGCCAATGTAATCTATTTGGAAAAACATCAGAACATCACAATAGTGGTTGACTCTGAGTGGTGGGGGAGGGTAGGTAGATGAGAATTGACTGGGAATAGACATGAAGAAGGGTTTCCCAGGTGGCGCTAGTGGTAAAGAACTTGTCTGCCAATGCAGAAGACACAAGAGACTCAGATTTGATTTTTGGGTCAGGAAGATCCCCTGGAGGAGGGCGTGGCAACCCACTCTAGTATTCTTGCCTGGAGAATTTCATGGACAGAGGAGCCTGGTGGGCTACAATCCATGGGGTCACACAGAGTCGGACATGACTGAAGCAACTTAGCATGCATGTACAGACATGAAGAAACTTCCTGGAGGAATGGGAAAAGTTTTTTATCTTGACAGCGGTTTGGGTTATATAGACATGTGCATTTATCAAAACGTAGCAAATGTACACAGGAGGTTTTATTTCACTGAATATAAATTTTACCTGAAAAGCATTATAAACAAATATTAAACTCTAATCAATAGAAACCAACACAATATTGTAAAGCAATTATTCTCCAACTGAAAATCAACTCTAAAATAAAGAAAGAAATAAATGGCAGAATTGAAGTGTAGAAAGATGGATATACATGTAAACAACAGGCTAAAATTTTAATGGTAGAAACAGCTGTGAGTGTACAGATATTCACTGAAGAAATTCAATTTTACCATATGTTAAAATTAATAATAAAATAGTTGGCATCCATTGAAGAGCAGAAATGATCCCATTCTTTCCACTCATATCACTGAAGCTACTATGAAAACTAGTTCCATCATCAGCTCCCTTATTTTTCACCCTTCTATATTGTTTGTGTTTTCTTCAATTAAAATCTTTGCTTAGGTTTTCACCACCTTAAAAAAAAAATTTATCCCTAAGTCTGGTATCTCTTCAAATTGCTCTTCCCACCCCACCCCCCCACCTTTCTTAGAAAACTTTTCTTTAGAGTGAAAGAGTATCTAAAATTTCCATCCTGCTATCTTCTCTTTCTAAGCCTGTAGCAGTTTGGTGTTCATCCTTATTGCTGAACTGGAACTGCTCTCTCCACAATCACCAATAACTGCCTAATTGCCAAATCTAATGTTCCTTTTTCAGTCCTCATCTGTTGCATTTGAGGTCACAGCAACAGTCCGAGGCAGCTGGTTTGGCTCAGAATGTTATTATGGCTATAAAATGACATAACCCACCAAACTACTTCCTGGGACAGACAAATAAACCCAGAGCAAGAGAAGTGCCTGAAAGTCACATTGCAACATCTCCTAGAACACATTTTTTCCTGCTTCTCCTCTCTGAATATTTACTGCTGATGACTCTCTGTAAGTGGAAAACTTTCTTATTCCAGCTTCTATGATTTAGATTTGAGTTAGTATTCCTTCTCTGTTCCTCCATTTGCTGATCATTACCAAACTGGTATTAGCTCCTTTTTCCTTAATTTTTAAGTTTCTACTTGTAAATGAATCTGTTTCATTCATTTTAATGGTGTCTACATGTATTTTTTGCATTTCTTTTCCATGGGGATGGTCTTGATCCCTGTCTCCTGTACAGTGTCATGAACCTCATTCCATAGTTCATCAGGCACTCTATCTATCAGATCTAGTCCCTTAAATCTATTTCTCATTTCCACTGTATAATCAGAAGGGATTTGATTTAGGTCATACCTGAGTGGTCTAGTAGTTTTCCCTACTTTCTTCAATTTAAGTCTGAATTTGGCAATAAGGAGTTCATGATCTGAGCCATAGTCAGCTCCTGGTCTTGTTTTTGTTGACTGTATAGAGCTTCTCTATCTTTGGATGCAAAGAATATAATCAATCTGATTTCGGTGTTGACCATCTGGTGATGTCCATGTGTAGAGCCTTCTCTTGTGTTACAAATAGCTGTGAAAAGAAAAGAAGTGAAACGCAAAAGAGAAAAGGAAAGATACAAGTATCTGAATGCAAAGTTCCAAAGAATAGCAAGAAGAGATATGAAAGCCTTCCTCAGCGATCAATGCAAAGAAATAGAGGAAAACAACAGAATGGGAAAAACTAGAGAGCTCTTCAAGAAAATTAGAGACACAAAGGGAACATTTCATGCAAAGATGGGCTCGATAAAGGACAGAAATGGTATGGACCTAACAGAAGCAGAAGATATTAAGAAGAGGTGGCAAGAATACACAGAAGAACTATACAAAAAAGATCTTCATGACCCAGATAATCATGACGGTGTGATCACTCACGTAGAGCCAGACATCTTGGAATGTGAAGTCAAGTGGGCCTTAGAAAGTATCACTACGAACAAAGCTACTGGAGGTGATGGAATTCCAGTTGGGCTATTTCAAATCCCGAAAGATGATGCTGTCAAAGTGCTGAACTCAATATGCCAGCAAATTTGGAAAACTCAGCAATAGCCACAGGACTGGAAAAGGTCAGTTTTCATTCCAATTCCAAAGAAAGGCAAAGCCAAAGAATGCTCAAACTACCACACAATTGCACTCATCTCACACGCTAGTAAAGTAATACTTAAAATTCTCCAAACCAGGCTTCAGCAATACGTGAACCATGAACTT